>JZKD02S1612713.1:682770-705633 GCA_000966675.3 Picea glauca | reverse complement strand
TCTCTTTGTTACTCTCTCCCTCTTTCCCTCTCCCTCTATACCCCACTCTTCCTACCCTCTCTCTCTCTCCATCCATTTCTCCCTCCCTCATTTCCACCTCTTATCTCTCTTTCTCACACACACACACATGCATACCCCTCTTTCTCCCCATTTTTCACTCTCGCCCTCCATGTAGAGAGAGAGAGAGAGAGAGAAAGGGCCAAAGGGGGGAGAGAGAGAGAGGGAGATAAAGAGGCAGGGAGGGATTGAGGGCGATGAGAGAGAGAGGAGGTGTTAGGATATTTAGACAATTAGGAGTTAGTTAAGATCTACTTGGTATAATGTGTCATTAGGTAAAAGTGTGTTTCTTAGTGTGTTTATTTAGTATGCGTTAGCATGCATTTGTAGTTAGGAAATCCGAAGATCACGATATGTTCCCAACATAGAGTGATCCAACAACTCATATTTTCTTCGATATTAATGGTCATTGATCCGTCGTTTAACACTCGATTGGTCCATGATATCTATTTAAATAGCATGGAGGGTCATTTTCCGATGATTGATTGTGAAAAAATCTCTTGTAAAACCTATTTGTAATATTTTTATTTTGCATTAATAAATTGCTCCAAGTGGTCGTGTTGGTTGGGGCCGTGGATGTTTCCCTGTAAGGGTTTTACCAGGTCAAAACATCAGTGTGTTGATCTTTGATTTGGTTGTGTGAATGGTTACTAAAGGTGTTTTCCCTCTGTTGGAATATATGTGTTGTCGAACATGGTATCAAAGGCTGTTTGAAGACCTGCTCCTATTGTAGATCGAGATTGTGAAGTTGAGTTGCCTCATATTAATTTTCTTCCATTTTTATACATTTATGAGATGAGCAGACTATTACATTGCATCTGGAATGCTCAATTCAGTCATGAACACTTTTCATTTCATTCAAAAAGGTTTTCTTTTTCCCAAGATACGACCATTTCAGTTAGATCCAGAGGTATAAAGCCTGAATACACAATTTTTAAATTTTTGCAGAGCATTATTTCGTTTTTATTTTGGTAAATTATATTTTTTGTTTCTGGGTTGCTACTCTTATATATCTACGTATTATCTTTTTCCCACACCTTGTGCGATCTCGGAATATCAGAAACAGATAGGAAAATGTGCATTTTCCAGGCAAGCTAACCAAGATCTAACCCTTGTTGTTATCGAGAAGCTCTCCAAGACCGTATTCAACAACAAAAACAATATGTTTTGTTATCCCATTGAGTTAAACTTTACCTTATTAAGTAATAGGTCTTGAGTTCAAGTCTCTCTTTTTGTTACTTTTTTTTTGAAAAAGTTCATGCTCCATTCTAAAGTGTATTTCACATCAAGTATAAAAGTGAATCACTATAACTAGATTTTATTTTATAAAGTAACTTCATTGTAAAAGTTATCCCCACTTATTTTTATAAAAGTGTGTCACTTCATAAAACAACTTACACCACCACGTGGTCCTTTGGTTATCGTTTATGCCTTTTTTTTAAAAGGGCATAACTTTCACATCCGAAGTCTGTTTTCAGTGCCATTTTTTTAAAAACCACCTAAATTTTTGAGATCTTTCCATTCAGATCATTAGTTTTAGTTTTTAAATCCATACTATCTACATATTTAATATGCCTTCTTGCATTAATTGTTTTCTTACCAACACCAACTACTTCCAATAGAAATCTCATATGGAGGATTTATTAAGAAGTAAAGGCTTGTACCAGATTACCTTGGAAAAGGAAAATGAATCCACTGATGTTGATAAGAAATTCAAATAGGATAATAGGAGTGACGAATCACGTGGACTAATCAAAATTTCCATCTTTCATGATTTAAGGTTCCACCTTAAATAAATTGATGACCCCGATGAAGCTTGGGAAAAGATTGAATCTGTGTTTGGTAAACACAATATTATTCGAGTACAAAAGTTAGAAAATAAAGTTTTGAACTTAAGTCCAAGTTATTTTTATTGCATTTAATACTATCTATCTAAGTTTAAAACACTCATAATTTTATGTGCAGGATGTGATATAAAGATGGAGGAAGAGTGTTTTATCTATTTTATTCTTTCTAAGCTAGATAGTGAATATTCTATGTTTGTATCTACATTTTATACCATGAGAGAGGCTCTAGGGGAGGCCTATCAAAAAATCACTCTTGAGTCCTTTTATTATACAACTCTTGAGGCCCAGTAGAAAGATAAACCCAAGAATCACAAGAAGCAACATCCTCACCACAACAAAAAGGAACATAAGGGTCCCAAAACCACTTATACAACTTCATATCCTAATGGTGACAAAGGAGCAAAATATAAAAATAAGAAGTCTGACAGACATTGCAACTTTTTTGATAAATATGATCATGATGAGTCCAAATGTTTCAAGAAGATGAAAACTTTATAAGCAACGATGAAGAAACACAACATTAGTATCGATTCTACTACTTCTTCTTCTTCTCATGGACATGCACTTTCTACTTCTGGTTTCTCCTTCAATACAACTTCTACTTCTTGTTCTAATGAGTGGCTTATTGATTTTGGAGCATCTTATCATATGGCTAAGGATAAAGATATATTTTCTACTCTAAATGAATGTAACACTAAGAAAATATTTGTTGGTGATGATAGATATATTAGTGTTGTAGGATATGGAATATTGCAAGTAGATAATGGTCATTACAATGATATATTATGTATTCCAAGTCGTTTTTGTAACCTTCTATTAGTATATCAAATCATTGATTCAGGTGAAGGTAAAACCATAGAGTTTTCACCTCACCAATTTGTAATCAAGGATTTAAAACATCTTAAGCATGTTCTTGCAACTAACATTGTTGATGATATTACCAGGTTCTACAAGTTTGACAACATTGGGTCATCATGTTTTTCATCAGTTTTTGTTGCTCATAGCGATGACTTGAGCAAACTTTGGGCTATGAGAAAACTTTGGAATGAGCGGTTTGGTCATATAAACTATCGCTTATGACAAGAATTATGTAATCAAAAAGTGGTGATTGGTATTCCTCATGTTTCATGTAGAGATGGTGTTTGTGTCGGTTGTGTTCTCAGCAAACATCATCAATACATTTTTGACAAACGTGCCTCTTGGCACGCCTTAGGTCCTTTGCATCTTGTTCACAGTGATTTGTGTGGTCCACTTTCTTCTCCTTCTTTTTCTGGGTGCAAGTATTTCTTAACTTTCATTTATGACTTTTCCAGACATACTTGGGTTTACTTCTTAAAACTCAAGAGCGAAGTTTTTGACAAATATTTTGCCTACAAGGCCCTTGTAGAAAATCAATCTGGCCATCAAATTCAAAGGTTAAGAACACATAATGGAGGCGAGTATGTGAACAATAATTTTACAAGTTACTACATTACAGAGGGCATCCAAATGCAACACATTGTTCCATATACACCACAACAAAATGGTGTTGCTGAGAGAAAGAGCCGCACATTAAAAGAATTGTTTAATTGTATGATTCAATCTAAGGGATTAAGTCTAAAGTATTGGGTAGAATCCATCAACTGTGCAAATTACATAGTAAATCGTACTCCCAAAAAGGTTGTTAAAAATATAACACCAAAAGAAGCTTGGATAAAAATTAAACCAAATGTAACCCACTTCCGTATATTTTGCAGTATAGCATGGGCTCACATTCGTGATGAGAAAAGGAAAGCATTACATTGTAAAAGTGAGAAGTGTATATTTTTTGGTTATTCTCAAGATGTCAAAGGTTATAGACTTTTTCAACGAGATTGTAATGAAATTATTATTATAAGAAATGTTAAATTTTATGAAAATCTCTTGTATTATGAGCCATCTTCGGCGTTTGTTCCTTCTTCAGCCTGTGAGCCATCTTTGGCGTTTATTCCTTCTTCTGCTCCTATTCTGTTTTCTTCTTCAGATGATGACAGTGACAATGAAAATCCACCTCTTCCTACTCACCTTCCTCTAGATGGGTCTGTTCAACATGAGAAGCAGATGGTGATGTTGTCGGTGATCCTTCATATCAGTGTTAGACACGTTCATAGCTCTAACGATTCTATTATTTTTTGGCTCAAGTTTCAGAGACTCATTATCCAGAGACATTTGCAGAAGCTTCAGGTCATCCAGATTGGGATACAACAATGAATGAAGAATATTTTTCTTTAATGGGAAATGATACTTGGGATCTTGTACCTAATCTAAAAGGAAGAAAACTTATCAAGTGTAAATGGGTCTACAGAACTAAGTATATATTAGATGGAAGTGTTGAAAGACACAAGGCCCCATTAGTTTCCAAAGAATTTGTCTAAGTTCAAGGAATTGAATATAATGAAACCTTTGACCCTATAGAGAAAATAAATTCCATCCGCCTTGTTCTTTCCCTTGCTTCCTCACATAAATGGGAGGTACATTGGATGGATTTTAAATCCGTCATCTTGCATGGAGATTTGCGAGAAGAAATGTACGTGGAAAAACCTCATGGATATGTCGAGAATGACTCTAGCCTTGTTTTTATCCTTAAGAAATCTCTTTATGGTCTTAAGTAAGCTCCCCGGGCTTGGTATGCCAAAATGAATAGATTTCTTATTGCCAGTGGATTCTCTAGATGTCATTCTAATCCTAAATTCTATACCAAGAAAGTAGGAAGCTATCTCATAATCATTTTCCTTTTTGTTGATGGCCTTATCCTTAATCATTTTCCTTTTTGTTGATGGCCTTATCCTTACTGGTAGTGACACAAAACTTTTAAACCATGTGAAAACCACCCTTAAGAAGAAATTTGAAATGATAGACTTAAAGGATTTTTGCAACATCATTCAACTTGTCTTCTAATCATTGCACTTACCAAGAATACCACCAAGAAATATCACCAATACCACCACCAAAAGATACTAGAAGATAGGGCACATATCTTAGGCTACATAGGGCTAGAGAGATAGAGAGAAAGAGCCATCCTAGAAGATCCACCTTCCATCATTGCAGCTAGAGCTCCAAACTTGCACCATTCTTGAGAGAGGGAGTGAAGTGAGTGTGTACAAATGAGCTAGATCATCTCTAATTTATAGTGGTTCTTGTCACTTGTCTGGGCCGACTTGACCTTTTAGAATCTAATACTTTAATGTTAATTATTTTACTAGTCGACTTGTCTTCTAGGGTTTCTACACTTCTATTTAGGGTTTCTCTTGCTTTGAGAATATTCTATTCTAGCCAAAGGCTATACATGGACGTTAATGGAAGCTATGGGCAAGACTCACATAGTCTTGCAGACCATCCTAGAGGTAGCATCATCATAGCCACACAACCTATCTCATGATCCCAAAGATCAAGTCATGAGTATCATCATCACTATCCATCTAGTTGGCAATCACTTCCAACACTACAAGTTGGCACACTAACTTGGGAAACACCTTCAACACTACTAGTAATCTCCAAGGAATTCCACTTACTACAATGCCATCCAATAGATCACAACAATGTCGATAGATAATAGTACACAACCACCCCTAATTGCACACAACCACTACCAGTAGAGAACATCCACAACAATAGCATACAACTACCATACAGTCTCCACATCAATCAAATAATATCACCTAACATCATTGTACTTATAATATTAATTTTTTATATTATTAGAAATGTTGTTATTTTTCCATTTATCATAATGCAATTTTATAATAGTACAACTTGAGTGGGATAGTGTTGAACAAATCTTTTGAACGAATGATACAATGTCTAAATTAAAGTATCCCAATTTTTTCATAAGATCTCGATGCATGTACACTGTCTAATAAAAATATCCGAACAGCTGGATAGTCTTCACAGATCGAAAAAATATCCAAACGAAAATGGATTCTTTCCTGCCAAGAAGTGATCGTCGAGAAGAGGAAAATATGGGGATGAATCGTAAATTTAAGAATTCGTTACAAACAGTGTATATTGGACTACACTCTTGACTGTGAGGAACTTTTATACTGGTGTTTTTTTTTAATGAAAAACATTATAATAATAATGTTGTAATTTAAAATTTTTAAGAAATGATGATTTTTTAAAGGTATATTAGTCTCAAATTTTGTAAAAAATTGTTGGATTTGTAGATTTGATTGATTATTTCTATAAAATCCTAATGCCTCTGAAATTTTTCAACATGCTGAATTTATTTTTACATTCAAAAATGGATTTTAAACAACAAAAAACTGTAATTCATATAAATTTATATAGCCAGATTCCTGCTTAAAAACCCATTTAATAAAATAGCTCAACAACACCTAATAATAATAAACTCTAATATATAAATATATAAATAATCTTCACATAAATCTATACAATCCCACCTAACTGTTTTTCATGCACCAATCTCTCCGACTTCTCTGTCTTCACGCTCCTCCAGTGTACCATTTAGGCGTCATGCATCTCGATCTCGATCTCGCCGATAACGCTTATGCCTGTTCTCGCTATCTGAATCGGATTCATATCTATGCTTTCGAGAAGACCTCTTCCGATCACCAGTGTGCCTGCGAGATTTTTTCGACTCCTCTCTTTTTTCTTCCACAGAGCTTACATCCTCAGTTATACTCGCATGGCGTCTCTTATGTTTTCTACCGCTTTCCTTCTCTCTATCCCTATCCTTTCTTCGTTCCTCCTTTTGAACATGACTGTTTACCGCATCAACATTGACACTTACAAAATCATTTTCGCTTCTTGACCTATCTTTTGCCTTCTCACGGTCACGCTCTTTTCCCTTATCCTCCTTCTCCCTCTCCTTCTGTTTTTCTCTCTCCTCCTCTTTTTCTTTCTCTTTCTTCCGTTTTTCTCTCTCCTCCTCTTTTTCTTTCTCTTTCTTCCGTTTTTCTCTCTCCTTCTCTTTTTCCTTCTCTTTCTGTTTTTCTCTCTCCTTTTCCACTTTTTCCTTCTCTTTCTTCTGTTTGTTAATATCCTTCTCCTTCTGTTTTTCTCTCTCCTTCTCCTCTCGTTTGCGTTCTTTCTCCTTGAACTTTTCTTGAAGGTGTGCAATGTAGTCATCAAATATCTCCCGTTGGAAGCCCTCATCATTAATGGATTTGTATTCAGGAGCATCTTCAAGCAATGACTTGCAATCTTCCCATCTCGAGGAAGCAGTTATTTCCTTTACAGAATAGAGTAAACATGTAAACAATTCTGCCTCTCTTTGCCTTTTCTTTACATCCTTTTCTTCATTTTCCCTTGTCCTTTCCATCACTTCTTCAAAAACAAGCTTAAGATTTGACTCAGACACTGCAGCCAAATCACATACTTCAGCAAGAGAAGCTTTGAACTCGTCAAAATTCCATGCTGATGTTATTTTGAACTTTCCTGCCTTCATGGCATCTTTTATCCTTTCTTTGTCTTCGTGATATTGCTTCTCTAGCTCTTCGGCAACATCTTCAAACAATTCTTTAGGCGTTAAACCGGATGTGTTTGATGCAACAGCTACATAAGCCGGGCAATCCTTAACATTGTGACAGTAATCACGCCAGTGGGTCTTGGCTGTAAGTATACCAGATGCCCCGTGTTCCTCCATCAACTTTCGAAATTCATCACGATTCTTACGCTCCTTACGTCGTAATTGTTCCTTTTGAATCCTTTTTTCTTCCTCTTCTTCTTTCTTCAAATCACCGATATACTCCTGGAACATTTCCAATCGATCTATCTTATCCAGACGTGAACATCTCTCATTATCTTCTAGCCGATCCTGTACTTCCCTCCATTGAGTATTAGCCTTTATGAAATCACAAGACTCCAGATATGCTCTATATTCAACAAGATTACTTTTCCGCTCTTCTCGTGACTTGTCCCGCTCCTTCCGCTCCAATTGAATCAGATAGCTCTCACAGAGCTCCTGCCTTTCTCTTTCTCTCTCAACAGCAAGGAACCTTGCATCGTTTTCAAAGAGAGTGACAGCTTTGGTCCATCGCGTTGCTGATGTAAGTTCTTTACACTCGTCCAACATCCTTACAAAATCTTCCCGTGCTCTCTTCTGCCGAATGCGCCGTTCTTCAGCTTCATGTTTCTGTCTCTGTGCCAAATATTCATTGAAAGCTTGTACACGCTCTCCAATGGTTTTGAGGGCACCATATCGCTTGTCATTGATGATTACACGCAATGCCTGTTCCCAAGTCCAATCAACTTCTACATGTGCAGAGTCTAGAAGTTCCTTAAAAACGTTCTTCGCCTCTATTTTATTGGCATAAATCAGAGGCTCCTCGACAACCGCTTTCTCTTCTGATAGAGGAGTTAAATTGACCTTTCCAGTTACAGGAATCGCTTTCTTAGCTTCCTCCAAATCCTGTGCCGAAGCTTCATCAGTTCCTCCCTCCGTTAAATCTCCACCATTTGTTTTATCCGTATTTGACGCTGTTGCAGCAATTGCAGTTTCTGCCAAACTTGTGGAAACTGCGTTAGTTGCGGGAACCACGGCAGTTGGTGTTAATGAAGCAGTAGTAGCAAGCGGTACTTCAGCTGCAGTGATGGATGGCACAACACCAATTGCGGGAGAAGCTGTGAGAACAGATGTGGTCATGGCAGATGAGACAGCTCCAGCAGATGTAGAAATTCTTGGTGTCAAACAAGCCATAACACTAACTGGGTTTGCGGGCAAAAGAGGCATAACTGGTACAGCAACTGTTGGAGTGCCTGTTGATGCTAAGACTGTCGGAGATACAGATATGCTGGGAGCAAATAGATTTGGAGATTCTTTAGACGGAGATGATGTAACAGCAACTGGAACTAGTGTTCCAGCCGTGGACAATGATCCTTCAGAGTTTCCAACTGAATTCGCTGTTTTTTCTGCCTGCTCTCGAGCCATCTTCATTTCATCTGGAATAATCCACATGGATTGTTTTGTGACCTTGTTGTAATAGTACTTTCGCCCCTCTGAAGTTGTGAATTCTTTCCAACCAGTGGATGCACCAGCCCGCTCAATTGGTGTCATTAATTCTAAAGGCTTCTCCCAACTTGACCCCCTTGTCTTCTTGTTAAAATAATATCTTGTCCCTTCTTTGGACGTATGTTCTTTCCAATCTGAAGAACTTTGTAAGTTGGAATTACCAGGTTGTACAACAGCTCCCGGAGCTGAAGCAAAAGCTTCCGCCCGCTCAATTGGTGTCATCAATTCTAAAGGCTTCTCCCAACTTGACTCCCTTGTCTTCTTGTTAAAATAATATCTTGTTCCTTCTTTGGACGTATGTTCTTTCCAATCTGAAGAACTTTGTAAATTGGAATTACCAGATTGTACAACAGCTCCCGGAGCTGAAGCAAAAGCTTCCTCCCGCTCAATTGGTGTCATCAATTCTAAAGGCTTCTCCCAACTTGACTCCTTTGTCTTCTTGTTAAAATAATATCTTCTTCCATCTGTGGCAGTATGTTCTTGCCAATCTGAAGAACTTTGTAAGTTGGAATTCCCAGATTGTACAACAGCTCCAGGACCTGAAGCAAAACCAACAGCAGATTGTTGCCCTGTCTGCATCCCTTGAGATGCAGGGACACTATTTTGATTTACAGATCCCCATTGCTGAGTTCCAGAATGCACCTGTGGCATGTATTGAGGCTGATAAACAGCTTGATATTGTGGATTAACACTGTACGGATTCTGTGACTGACCAAACGTAGATGGAGCACACGTATAGGATGATGAGGGTTGCAATCCCATGCCACCTAAACCAGGTGGAGGCGGCATACTAAGAGGCTGTTGAGATTGCTGAGGCTGCTGAGATGGAGGAGCCCAACTTGTCATTGGCCTTGGCTGCTGAAGACAGGTCATTAAGGGAGCCTGAGATGAAGGCGGAGTTTGTTGTTGTTGCCCTGGACGTGGAGGCAAATGTTGCATTTGTGGAGGATACTGCACAGGCTGTGGTTGAGCATATGGAGCAGTTCCAATGTTTGGCGGCGGTATACCTTGAGCCATAGGCCGAAACTGTTGGCTACCTGGAGGCATAAATTGCTGACCTGTTTGTGGTGGCACTTCAGATCTAAATTGCATTGGCAGTGGAGGTCTAAAGTTTTCAGGTCCTGTAGACACCATGCCAGGTGGACGAGGTGGCACCTGCCCAGATGATGCAGGATTTAAAGCCATGTGAGTTTGAGGGGGGCCGGAAGGATGTCCAGAAACTGTTGGAGTAGCTTCTGAGTTGGGCCCGTTCATCCACTGAGTCATTGCGGAAGCTTGAGCTTGTTGTTGCTGTTGCTGAGGAACGGCCACCATGATCAGCTAGGCGGGGGAATGCAAGCAGATGTTTGTCTAGAGAGACTCGATCTTGTGAACTGATCCTCAGAGGTTGGGGTCAATTGCTTCCCGTAAGAATAATAAAGAAACCCCAAACCCTTATGTATTTCTTCTATGTAGTAATATTACAACTTACTATATATATATATATAATAATAACAATTACATTTGATATACATCGATAGGTGCTATTCTGCATCATTTTTTTGTTATTACTTGCGGCCGACATGACTGAGGAAGGATTAATACATTATTAATGTATTAATGTATAATTAATCTAATAATGTATAAATTAAAGTGTTATTGTATTAAAATATTAATAAATCATTAATATATAATTAATTGGATGATGTGTAAATTAAAGTGTTATTGTGTTAAAGTATTATTATATTAATGTAATATATAAATTAAATTATTAATACATTAAGTTATTATGTTCATTACATTGTAATGTCTAATTTTGTTGGTAAGAGTGTAATGTTGGGTTATGTTCGTCACATGATAAGGTTGGTTTGTGTTCAATATATTACAAAAATAAAATATTGGTCAAGTTTTAAAAAGAAAAAATTCCTTTATTACAAAGATAAAAACTTTGAAATGATGTGATGTATTACATAGAAAGAAACTTAGAATAATACATGTTCTAAGAACATTAATAGCAATGTATTACATAAAATGAAATTTAGAATTATACATGTTCTAAGAAAATTGATGATGAATTTTGTTTGTTCTAAAGACATTGATAACAAATCATCTTGAACTTGATGTTATACTTGTCCTAAAGACATTGATGAAATGTCATTTAATAATTTATACTTGTTATAAGAACATTGACACAAACTATGACTATTATATATTCATATATATTTTTTATATACTTTTCATTGATTTTGTTTGTTATTGATAAAAGAATTAACAAAACAAATCCTCAAAGCATAGAAAACTTCCATTAAAATATATATATATATGGATTATAATAAAATATTTGTGTGTGATTATATATATATATATATAATCACACACAAATATTTTATTATAATCCATATGGTTGAGATCGTGAAGGAAGTCTGGGGCTAATGGGTCAATTGGCTAAAAGGCTATGATGGAATCCTGCTCATTAGTTGGCAATTGGTTATGCTGGCAAATAGTCAGAACAAAGAAATTTCGGATTGGTGAAGATCCTTGGATCGATGGAGATGGATTCAAACTCTCAAATTCTGTTTTAGAAGAATTGCATTTTATAGGTATTTTTTCTCTATGGGATGCTCGTTTAGGTGATCTAGATGGGGTAGGTAGAAGTGAATGGAAATTGGCTAAAGGTTTAGGCCCTAAAGGAAATATAAAGGAGGAATGGCAGGCTTATACGAGGTTTTTTTTCTCGAACTTCATACACTTATATGTTGATGCCAATGACCTGATTTATTGGTAAAAAATGAGAAAAATGGGTTATTAGTTTCTTGCAGAGAAAGACTTCGCAGGTGAAAGGAAAAGATGGTGGTCTCCTATTTAGAAGGAAAATGCTCCTCTTAAGGTGAAAACATTGCTTTGTCTTGTGTTAGAAAATAAAATTATAACTTGGGATAATGCTTTGAAGAGAAGCTCGATTGGTCTGAGTTCTTGTGCCTTGTGTAGAAACGAAGAAGAGATTGTGCAACATCTTTTCATTTCATGCCCTCATTTGCAGAAGGTGTGGTCAGATGACTTTGTCCTTCCAAATTGTGTATCAATGAAGTTGGAAGGTGGTATAAGTGATTGGATGCTAAAATGGCTCGATGAAAGTGGCTCAAAATCATTTATCAATGAAGTTGGAAGGTGGTATAAGTGATTGGATGCTAAAATGGCTCGATGAAAGTGGCTCAAAATCATTTAGTTGGATGCTCCTTTTATGTTTTATTTTGTGATGAGTGCATAACTCTTATTTTTTTAAGACTGAATTTACTCTTTACTCTTAATAAGTTACGGTAAGGATGATCCAAAAAAATATCTAGAGAATTCATGACTCATGAGAAAATTCTTAAAAAAAGCTTTTTTAGTCCGAAATTGATAAGAACATCCCATGGGGATATTTTGACACGACTAGTGAATGTCACCCAACACAAATTGTGGTGTTGGGGCGGTCCTTTTTCATTTATGTTAATCACTTCTACAACCTATATTATGCTCATGGGAGAGGATCGAACAACAAAGCCAAACTTGCAACATTATGGGCCGTTCAATTTATGATTAATTTACTCAATATTTGGAGATCCTAGGATTGTGGCTGATTGAGTTACACGTAAAGAAGATATTCAAGTGGTGAATATTATCATGTACGAGGGTCGTATTTGGACCTTCCTTTTGGAGTGTTTTTCTTGTAGCCATATCTACCGAGAGGTTAAGGGGTCCATTGATAAACTTTCAAAAGAGGTGTTGGACTACATGATGGAACCTTTAGTTTGCAAGAGATTTTTTTTATTGACAATCCCTTGAGGATATGATTTTTCATTTATGATTGATTTTTTTTAAGAATGAAAAATTGTAATTGCATAATCTACAAGGAAAAGAGAGTTTTCTTTTGAAAGTCCTTATAGAATATGTATATTTTTTTCAATAAAATGTAATGTTTTTTCTTGCTAATTTTTTTTTTATAAGTCTTAATACATATATTTATAAAAATTTAATTTTAAAAAATTTGCAATCATTTTGAAGAACATGTATATATATGCTAATTACTTAAATTGTGGGTTTCTACTTTTATGAGTTTATATGATGTGTATGCATGGAATGGTAGTAATTAAAGGGTTGAGATTGTACTGAGCGGAGAATTTTGGGTAAGGTTAAAACTCTTGGGTATTTATAGAGTTTTTTTTCTAAATTTTTTTCTTGGGGTTTGTTTTTTCAAAGGTTTTGTCTTAAAAAATGGCTTTAAGCAACAAATTTACACAACCACAAATTTCGATTTTTATAGGGAAAATTACAAACTTTCAGCAATCAAGATGAGGAAATTATTATGTTCTCAAGATGTTTGGGATCTTGTATGTCATGGTATACATAACCAGGTAATCATGTCGCTGATATATCCTTGACCAATGCTTAAAAGGATTAGCTCATAGATAACAAGAAAAAGTATGCAAAAACACTCTATCTCATCCAAAACGTATTAGATGAAAGTATATTTCCTAATATCTTAGTAGCGAGATTCTTAAAGACAACGTGGGACATCTAAGAGACCAACTATCAGGGCATTACAAGGTAAATCTAGTGAAGTTGCATATAGTAGGAATGAATTTTGAAAATATGAAGATGGAGGAGTTAGAGTTGGTAGACCAATACATGACCCAAGTCATAAATAAAGTAAATCAATTAAGGATGAGTGATGAAGAGTTTCCAAATCAAAGAGTCATAGAGAAGGTTCTTATGATTTTGCCTAAGAAATTTGATGCAATGGTTATAGCCATTGAAGAATCTAAGGATTTGACACAACTATCAATGGATGAGATATTGGGATCCTTTCTATCCCATGAATCTAGGATGAACATGTATGATGATTCATTGAAAAATGCATTCATATATCAGGTTTAGATCTTAGGAGGTAGAGGAGGATCAAAGTCAAGAGGTAATGATAGAAGTAATAGATTCAAAAACCAAATAGATAGTTCAAAACAAGAAAAGAAATTGAATCAATATCCTCATATCTTTAAGATGAGCAACAACAAAAACTCAAAGACAAATCAAAGGTATCAAAAATACAAAATTAAATGTTTTTATTGTCACAAGCTAGGTCATTATGCACATGAATGTAGGAAGAAGGTTGAATTTAGTAGACATGATACAAACTATTATAACACCTCCAAGAACTATGAAGACTCATTATCCCTTAATTGTAATGCTTCTCAAAGGACATATAATGATATTTGGTTGTTAGATATTGGATATAGAAATCATATGACAGGAGACAAAAGCTTAATTGCAAATATGTTTTGTAATACCCCTAGGATGAGCCCCAGTTGTAATATGAATTGAAACATGTTTTGTACACTAGTGAGATGAGCAATTATAAGCTGGTAGGATTATGTGTTATTAGGCTGGAGAGCCTAGGTGTGAAAGGACAGGAGCATGTTTTGTACATGTAAATATTCATATTATTAATATAAAAACATCGTTGTGTGTGGACCGACCACAAATAAAGAGTGATGGGGGAATAAGCTTCCACTAGGCTAGGTAAGGGAGAGGGGGCTGAAAGCTTGGAAAGAGGGGCTAAGATTAAGGGCTTAAGTCCTAGAGAATAATAATTTATTATTATTCCAAAAGCTGGTTAGAAAGATATGATGCGTGAGATTTCTGTGGTTGGGATTTTCAGTTTTCATCGGAAAAGCCACAGTGTAGTCATTAGATTGTCGACGTTTCAGATCCAGATCAGGATCCTGGTTAGAAAGATATGTTTTCTCTTAAGTTCTGGAGAAAGGGAACGAATGCTAAATGGAGTCCATGCAACTCCAGGAGGACAGGTGTTGACCTGAGCGCATGCAGTTAAAGCTGAAGGGTGAACTTGTGTTAGGGGGTTCGCTTCCCATTCTTCCATCATCCGCCTGAAATCGTTGGCCTCCATCATTGACCTTTGCATTATTTTCTTGTCACGGATCCTGGAAGTAATAAACCATGGGTGGATCTGCGTCTCTTGTTGAACCCAATACCTTGGTAATCACCTGAGTCATGTTGTGTTTGAGCATTTGGCCGTTGTCATTTTCGGTGACCATGCCCATTTTCTGTTGCTGTCATCATCCTTGTGTCAACTGAGTGTTGATGTTGTTATGGTTGCCCTCACCTAGTTAGAACTGAGTTGAAGCGGTTGAAGAAGAAGACTGTCAGGCCTATGAGCAACTCTCTTTCTAGGTGAGAGAGGTGGTTGTGGATTGAAGAAGCAGGTTTTCAGGCCTGTGAGCAAAGCTCTCTAGGTGAGAGAGTGTGTTGAGGAGGAGATTTCTCCTGGAGGGAGTCTCGTAGCTGCTACAGAGCTCTAATAATTCTGGTCTAGCCTGTTGCTAAAGCCCAAGGTAAGGGAGGTGGAGCAGTCGATGGACTATGTGACAGTGAAGGTGTATACTCCTGGGGTGGGATAGGCATGTGGGGAATGAGAGTCTGTGAGAAGTGGGCATAAGTGGCTCCTGGGAGAGAATCCTTCCTCGTAAACTGTGTGAATTCCTATTGACCTTGCCTAGCCTAGGAATCCCTTGCTCGGTGGAGCTTAGTCCCATCTCGGGGGTGACCTACTGCTAAGAGATGAGTAGTGTGGTCTAAGGTTGGGAGGTTCATGGAAGGTCTGCACGCAATTGGTGGTTTGACTCGAATTAAAAGGTAAGTATCATTTTTGTGCTTAATTATGTATGTTATGCATGTCTGTGATTCCTAAAATGTATCATGTGTTCTGTTGCATATAGGACTTACTATTAATTCTATTTGAGTTGGTGTGATAGCAGTAACACTGTGTCGTTTGATTAAAAATCATTAAATATGCATTATATATATGTATATATGTTCTGCGGTGGCGTTGCCCGCCCAGTTGAAGGTTGGGACGTCACAAATTGGTATCAGAGCTAATCATAGAAGACCAAGTAATTTTGTAGCATTGCCTGGTAGGCATGGTGATGGTTGGGGACATTACAGTCTGGTATCAGAGCTAATCATAGAAGACCAGGTAATTATGTAGCATTTTCCTGTAGGCCTAGTGGTGCTTGGGGATGTTACATTTGGGTATCAAATCCAAGGTTTCAACGTTGAGCCTCGATAGGCCAAGTTAGTGGAAGTTGAAGAAAAAGTTTCGAAAAGAATTGTTGTCAAAATGGACAATATTCAATTGCAGAACGATGGTTTGAGCACTGAGCTTGGATGGGATGGTTAAGTGGTCACGAGAACCAAGGTTTCAGATGGAAATTTTGTTAAGAGGAACCAATTTCGAACCTCAGAACATTCTTGAGTGCCAAGAAGTTACCTTGGCAGTGTTATGAAGCTCAGGAGGTGTAACAGTATTGTAAAACCATGATAGACATGGCATTAGGCTGCAGAGTAATGTTGGCCATAGGATATGTTCAAGAGGAGGAGGACAAATGCTGATCGTCAGATCTGGAAATGTTGCGAGGCGGTTAGCCATGATTTCCTTTGTAAATCCACGGAGAAAAGGAGTATGTCTGTGTCGTGGATCTGAGGAGAAAATCTCGACTGTTAGATCAAGCCAAGGGAAAATCATAATTTCGGAACTCAGGAGAAGTGGGATGTGCTGATGCACAAACTTCCGAAGTCCGAAATTCCAACGTCAAAGAGCAGACGTGGTGGGGCAAGATGACGTTGCCAAGGGTGACATGGACCTTCCTATACATGCCACGTGCCACTTCCTAAGTTAGTGACTTTTGTAGTATGTGGACCTGGAGAGTAAAGAAGTTCAGAAATTCAGAATTTGGGAGTCTGGAAGGGAGGAAGATCGAAAACTCTTGAAACCTAAAGTTCCAAATATTTGAAGTTTCGAAGATCCGAGGTCCGAAGTCCCGAAGCTCCGAAGTTGCAAAATCTTGGAGCTCCTATGCTTGAATTTCCACAGTGGGTATCAACCATGGATGTTGGGTAGTTGTGGACTATTGATCCACCTTACTTTGTTAGTTCGTTAATTCAGAACTCCGAGAAACTGTTGAGAGGTACTTTAAAGACTTATGAAACCTGAAGTCCCGAGTAAGCGCCTATCGAGCTAGCGTTAGGCTACAAACCATGGTGGCATGGGTTGGGGACTAAGAGAAAGGGGCTAGTGCTTGATAAATTGTTTCATAATAGAGTAGAACTCAGCAAGGAAAGATCTGCAGGAATTCTTGTTTGATCGAGAATCACAGAGAATGAAATCTGAATGTTTTCTTGAATCAGATTAGTTTATGAATATTGTGGAATTTGTTAAGGACTGATGGCCTGAAAAATTTCGATTGATTTCACATTGTATTGCAGAGTAAATGATTGTCAAAACCAAACATAATTTCCACAGAGTGTAGAGAATGAATGAGGTACGAAATGCTTCCATTTCAGAAAATGAAGCTAGAGGAATGGATGTTCATTTTGGAATTGAAGGATCAAACTCCAATGTACATGGATAAGAGATAAATAAGGAGGGAAACATGATGAAAATGATTGAAATATTATAGAAGGATGTCTAGACTCACTGAGAAGTTAACAAAAAGCTCATGAAAGCCAAGGATTAGCAGGGCGAATTCAACATAAAGTTGGTACGAAGCCTGGAAAGGATAGAAAGGAAATTGGATAAGGAGAGCAACTCTAGTAAATCAAGAAGTCACAGGTCCCCTGATGTGAAGAGGAAATGTAGGAGTGTTGGAAGACACCATCATCACTCCCAAAGATACTCCAAGAGGAGGGCACACAGTAGCTCAAGCCCATCTCCTACTAGAAAGCATAGGAGATCTAGAGTGGATGAGCTGAAAGGAGAAATGAAAAAGATTAAGCCTCCTACATTTGATGGGGAGCACCAAAAGGAGGAAGATGTCGAGACATGGTTTCTTGGCATGAGGAAATATTTCCAATTGCAGAATTATTCCCCTCATGAAGAAGGGAGAATAACAATGTATCAATTGAAAGGAAAAGCATCCATGTGGTGGGACCAACTTGTGAAGGTGCATCACATTAAAGAGAAGAAATTTACTTGGAGGGAATTCAAGAAGTATTTCGAAAAGAAATACTTGACTAAGAGATAGTAGGACAAAAAGATGAAGGAGTTATTTGAACTCAAGATGGGTAGTATGTCCATTGATGAATATGAGCAGAGGTTTTTGGACTTGTTCAAGTATGTTCCTTTCATAAAATATGAGACTTTCAAAATTCAAAGGTATCTAAGTGGACTACCACCTTCCATCAGTGATAAGATCTAGTATGATGATCCTAAAACTATGGAAGAAACTATAAGGAGAGAAAAATTCCTATATGAGCAACAAAGAGAAAAGCATGTTTTCTAGAAGGCTTGGGAAGACAAGAAGAAATTCAAGATGGATCATAGGAAGAAGGGAACTAAGCCACCCTTTTTTAGAAACATTCCTCAAGGAAAACCATCATTTAGAGAGCCCAGGAAGGCAAAAGTAGGCGGACAAATGCCAAGATAACCACCTATGGAATGTTGGGGTTGTAAAGGAAATCATAGGTACAGGGATTGCCCCCACATAAGTGACAAGGTGAGAGTTTTCCACAATTTTCAACAAGAAGAAATAGTGGAAGACATGGGCAATAGAATACCAAGGATCTATGCAGCCCTCGACAACAAACAAGCTCAGTTTCAATACACATGATTGAAGTTGAAGGTATGATAAAAAACTATGACTTTACTATTTTAATTGATTCAGGGGCTAGTCATAGTTATATAGATCCCAGTATGCTAGAAAGTTTTCAATTTCCAAGAAACAAGCATGGAAAATATTGGTTAGTGTAGCTGGCTACATGAACCAAAAGAAAAGTTACTGAGTTGGTTAAGTCTTGTCTAGTGGACATGAATGGACTGAACACAAAAGTTGAATTGAACATGGTACCTTTAGGGTCCTATGACTGTCTAATTGGGATGGATTGGTTGGACCAACACCATGCCATCTTAGACTATCGTAGCAAGGCATTCACTTGCTTGGATGAGGAAGGAAATCATAAGATAGTCTAATGAATTCCTAGAGCAGTGGCTATTAGAGAAATTTGAGCAATGCAACTAAAGAAGTGCTACAGGAAAGGATGCCAGATAATTGTAGCTCATATGGATGAAACACTTAAGGATTAGGTGTCGAATATTGAAGAACATGCAATATTAAAAGATTATGAATATGTATTCAAGGAGGTACTAGGACTACCCCCGAAGAGAGATATTGACTTCTCTATAAACCTGATTCTTGGAGCAGCTCCAGTGTCGAAAACTCCTTACAGAATGAGTACACCAGAGCTAAAAGAACTGCAATTACAGTTTGAAGAACTTCTGAAGAAGGGGTATATACACCCAAGTGTGTCACATTGGGGTGCCCCGGTCCTATTCATGAATAAGAAGGATGGGACATTGAGATTTTGCATCGACTTCGGACAGTTGAACAAAGTGACCATTAAGAACAAGTATTCTTTGTCAAGGATCGATGATCTCTTTGATCAGTTGAAGGATGCCAAGATATTTTCAGAAATAGATCTTATGTCAGGTTACCATGAGGTAAGGATAAAGGATGAAGACATAAACAAGACCACCTTTAGAACAAGGTATGGTCATTATGAATTCATAGTGGTACCATTTGGATTATCAAATGCACCCATTGTTTTCATGTGCCTAATGAATGGCGTATTCAAGGAATATCTAGACAAGTTTGTCATAGTCTTTTTGGATGACATCTTGGTGTAATCCAAGTCTGAGGAAGGGCATGAAAAACATCTGCGGATGGTGTTGTAAGTTATAAAAGAGAACCAAATGTATGTCAAATTGAGAAAGTGCTCATTCTATCAGAAGCAAATCCATTATTTGGGACATATCATTTCAAAAGATGGGATAGTTGTGGATCCTAAGAGGATAGAATCCATTAGAGAATGGTCAACACCTAAGAATGTGACATAAGTCAAATCCTTTATGGGTCTAGCTGGCTATTACAAAAGGTTCATTGTAGGGTTTTCTAAAATTGCTCACCCAATCACTTCCTTGCAAAGGAAGGAGAAGAAATTTAAATCGACAAAAGAATGTGAGAGAATCTTCTAGTGATTGAATCAACTGTTAACTAGTGCTCCAATCTCGAGGGTTGCAGATACGAGTGAGGATTTCTTGGTTTTCATAGATGCATGCAAAGGAGGACTGGGAGGAGTTCTAAGCCAGAATGGGTTTGTAATATGTTACGAGTCCAGAAAATTGAAAGAGCATGAAAATAACTATGCAACTCATGATTTGGAGTTGGCAACCATAGTGCACGCCCTGAAGAAATGGAGGCACTACCTCATGGGAAGGAGGTTTGAACTCAGGATAGACCATCATAGTCCGAAGTATCTATTTGATCAACCAACCTTGAATGCTAGGTAGAGGAGATGGTTGGAATTACTTTGTGAGTATGACTTTGATATCAAGCATATAAAAGGAAAGGATAACAAAGTAGATGATGCACTTAGTGGAAGAGTGCATGAACTACATGATATGACCATTATCATGTACCAATCAGATTTGAAAGAAAGAATTGTGGAGGCTGCAAATGTAGATTTGTGGTACAAAGAATTGGTAGTAAAGCTACAACACGATAAGATGCTACAGAGAGCGAGACATTATAAATTGGAAGTTAATGGAAAAATCTTGTACAAAAATAGAATTTCTGTACCTAATTCCCAGGAATTGAGAATTATGATCTTGAGGGAATTGCATAATGTGCCTTATGCTGGGCACCTGTGATATCAGAAAACAATGGAAGTAGTCAAAAGGAATTACTTTTGGCCAAGTATGAAGAATGAAATTGCAGAATACATCACCAGATGTATGGAGTGTCAGAAGGTCAAGGCTGAAAATAGACACCCAATAGGGTTTCTACAACCATTGCCCATTCCTGAGTGGAAGTGGGAGGTTGTGACAATGGATTTCATCATAGGATTGCCCAGAACAAGTAAGCAACATGACTCCATCTTGGTGGTGGTGGATAAGCTTACAAAATCTACCCATTTTATTCCATTGAAGACCACTCACAAGGCAACCAATGTTGTTGATATTTATATGAGGGAAGTAGCAAGGTTGCACGGTATTCCCAAAATGATTGTGTTAGACAGGGACCTGAAATTTACCTCAAAGTTTTGGAAGGGGTTATTCAAAGGATTCAAAATGAATCTGAACTTCAACACAACTTATCATCCTAAGTCTGATGGGAAAACAAAGAGGGTGAACCAAGTGATAGAATATATGCTAAGGATGTATGTGATGAAAAAACCATCTAAATGGGAAGACTACCGACACTTGGTAGAATTTGCCTACAACAATGGGTATCAAGAATCATTGAATATGAGCTTGTTTGAATCACTTTATGGCATAAAGTTCAACACACAAATAAGATGGGAAAACCCAGTTGATAGAGAAATAGTTGGGCCAGAGTTGCTCAGGGAAATGGAAGAGCAAATGCTGAAGATTAAGCAGAATTTAAAGGCTGCCCAAGATAGGAAGAATATTTATGCTAATAAGAATAGAACCCACAGGGATTTTAAAGCGGGTGATGATGTTTTGTTGAAATTAAAAGCCAACAGAAATTCCCTGAAGTTGGGAAACTGTTACAAACTAGAAGCCAGATATTGTGGGCCATTTGAAGTCCTAGAAAGGATTGGGCTAGTTGCATATATGATTTCATTGCCTGCATCCATGACTGTACATAATGTGTTTCATGTTTCATTACTTAAGAAATATATACCTGATGCTAATCATGTTATTTATTGGAATGTGATTGAGGTGGAGCAAGAAGGCATCTTGCAAGTGCATTCAGTGTGAAAATTGGAACGAAAGAGAAAACAGCTTCAGAATCGAGCCATAGGGATTGTAAAGGTCCAATGGACCTAGTACAATCCTAAGGATGTTATGCGGGCAGAATACCCACATCTTTTTGAAGATTTTTAAAATTTTGTTGATGTTGTGTAAATAAGTTACACTGAGGATAGTGAAAAAATAAGGGGAGGGGGATTGTAATACCCCTAGGATGAGCCCCAGTTGTAATATGAATTGAAACATGTTTTGTAGGTTGGTGAGATGAGAAATTATAAGCCGGTAGGATTATGTTTTATTAGGCCGGAAATACTAGGTGTTAAAGGCCAAGAGCATGTTTTGTACATGTAAATATTCATATTATTAATATAAAAAAATCGTTGCATGTGGACTGACCACGAAGAAAGAGTGATGGGGGACTAAGATTCAAATAGGCTGGGTAAGGGAGAGGGGGAAGAAAGTTTGGAAAGAGGGGCTAAGCTTAAGGGATTAAGTCCCAGGGAATAATAATTTATTATTATTCTAAAAGCTAGTTAGAAAGATATGTTTTGTCCTAAGTTCTGGAGAAAGGGAACGAATGCTAAATGGAGTGCATGTAGCTCCAGGAAGATAGGTGTCGACCTGAGTGCATGCAGTTAAAGCTGAAGGGTCAACTCGTGTTGGGGGGTTCACTTCCCATTCTTCCATCCTCCACCTAAACTCGTTGGCCTCCATCATCGACCTCTGCATAATTTTTTTATCACGCATCCTTGAACCAGTAAATCATGGGTGGATCTGCACCTGTTATTGAACCCGATACCTTAGTAATCACCTGAGTTATGTTGTGTCTGAGAGTTTGGCCATCGTTTTTTTCAGTGCCCATGCCCATTTTCTATTGTTATCATCATCCTTGTGTCAACTGAGTGTTCACGTTGTTATGGTTGCCCTCACCTGGTTGGAACTAAGTTGAAGCGGTTGAAGAAGAAAGTTGTTAGGTCTGTGAGAAAATTTCTCTCCAGGTGAGAGAGGTGGTTGTGGATTGAAGAAGTAGGTAGTCAAGCCTGTGAGAAAATCTCTCCAGGTGAGTGAGTGTGCTGAGGAGGTGAGTTCTCCTAGAGGGAGTCCCATAGCTGCTACAAAGCTCTGAGAATTATGGTCTGGCCTGTTGCTGAACCCCAAGGTAAGGAAGG
>JZKD02S1612713.1:670629-682720 GCA_000966675.3 Picea glauca | reverse complement strand
AGGAATGGCCAAAATATCGACCAAACAAGGTCATAAAAATCACATACCATATGTGTATTATGCCCTAGGTTTGAAACATAATCTTATTGGTGTTGGCCAACTTACTAAAAAAGGGTACCATGTAATATTTAAGGTCAATCATTGTTTCATATATGATAAACCTCCGAGTAAAATGTTGATTTCTATGGTGATGATGACAAAGAATAGAATGTATCATCTTTCCATGAATTATGATAGGCAATATGTCTCACTAGCCCCAAAGAAAACATGTTTGGATTATTTTTGGCGTTGTCATTTAAGATTTGGTCATCTACATTTTGGATGTCTAAAACCATTGCAGCATAAAAATATGGTTGAAGGTTTTTCTGAAATTCAAGATCTATTTAGTTTATGTGAGAGTTGCATTATGGAAAAGAAACATAGGGATAGTTTTCGTAAAGGGGTGTCTTATAGAGAAAATGAACCAATGGAGTGGGTTCGTGTAGATCTATGTGGTCCAATGCAAACCCACTCACTAGGAGGAAGTTACTACTTCCTAACCTTCATAGATGATTACAACAAAAATACTTGGGTGTACTTTCTTTCGAAGAAATAAGAAAATTTTGACAAGTTTAGAGAATTCAAGGCAATGGTGAAGAAGCAAAGTGGTCATCAGATTAAAGCATTAAGATTAGACATAGGAGGTCAATATGATTCAAATATTTTTCATGATTTTTGAAAGTAGCATGGGATCAAAAGATAATTTACAACAAGGTATACACATCAACAAAATGGTGCATTTGAAAGGAAAAATATAACCATTATGAATATGGCTAGAAGCATGTTGAAATATAAATAATTTGTCAAATGATTTTTTTGGAGAAGCAATAGCTTTATCTATTTATGTTTTGAATAGATATTATACTAAAGGTGTGAAGAAAAATGTTCCACAATAAGCATGGATAGGTATGTGTTTCAATGTAGCACACTTCAATGTACTTGGTTGTGTGGAATATGCCCGTGTGCCTAAAGAGTTGAGGAGGAAGTTAGATGACAAGAGTGAAAAATGCATCTTTCTCGGGTACAATGATCAATCCAAGGAATATGCGTTGTATAATCGAATGAAAAATAAGGTCATAAGTAGTATGGATGTTGAATTCAAATAAGATGATGTATGGGATGAAAGCATAGCAAATACTATATCTGTTGGAGTAGTAATACCTCAACCAGAATTAAAAGCAGAGTAGATTGCACAAGGTGTACAACAAGGTTAACAAAATCAATCACCAATCAAAGATACTCCAACAAAGACTCCAAGAAATTGTGCTCAATGTGATCCATCTAGCCCAATATCCCAATCTACTCGGCTTCTTAGTCAAGTAGTGTAATTGATTCTACAATTTCCTCCCTAAGGTCTAGAAAGACTAGAAGTTTAAGAGAAATATATGAAGATCTAGATGCCATTCAAATTTTTCGTTGTTTTCTTGTCAACCCACATGTTTTGAAAAAAACATTAAAGAAGAAAATTGGGTCCAAGCAATCAACGAAGAAATTCATTCCATAGAAAATAATGATACACATGATCTAGTAGAAGTACCAAGAGATAAAAATTGCATTGGTGTAAAATGGGTTTACAAGATCAATTTTAATGAGAAAGGAGAAGATGAAAAGTAAAAATCCATATTGGTAGAAAAAGTTTTGCACAATATCTTGGAATAGATTTGGATGAGACCTTTGCACTAGTTGCAATATTAGATATAGTTATAGTTATCTTAGCCATAACAGATCAAACCGGGTGGAAAGTTTATCAAATTGATGTAAAGTCAACATTCGTGAATGGTATTTTAGAATAAAAAGTATTTGTAGAGAAACCATCAAGATACGTGATAAAATGACATGGAGATAAAGTATACAGATTGAAGAAATCTCTCAATGGGCTTAAGAATTCCCCCAAAGCTTGGTATAGTAGGATTGATTCATATTTGATCAATGATGGACCCAATGAAAGAAGAAGTGAGCCCACATTTTATAGAAAGGTGAATAAGCAAGGTTAAATCTTGATTTTTTGCTTATATGTTAATGATATGATCTTCACACGAAATCTATCAATGGACAATTTTAACACAACTATGAAACATGAATTTGAAATGACTGATTTTGGGTTAATGAGAGATGTTGGTGAAAAAAAAGAGCCTAGGGTCCTTGGAGGTTTCCAGCAAAAGATACCATTTTAGTATAGGATTGTTGGAATATTCAACCTTTCGCAAGGGAAGGAGGTCTCACTCGAAGTGCATCCGATACGTTTGAGGTGAAGTTAGTCAAGAGAATGCGTCATTGGTTTTGGAATTTCCATGTTCAGATTCATACATCAATACACAAATACATCCGTAGACAGTGATTGGATGCTATATACACATGACATAAGTAATTGTGCAACATAGAAACCAAATATTCATACATTGTATAATAAAATTTTAGGACTCAGCCAATCCTTTCATTTATCAACATCTCAAAACTATCATACAAAGAGTACATATTTCATACAATAGATTATGTAGCAAAATATATTCCTAGATACCCATTATAGACTCTACCTTACTGTGCAAGCATAATATCATCCCCATAACCCATTACAATAATATCATAACAACAATAAATTGATCTCGACCGAGAAAATAAAAAAACCCAAATTTCTCTCCTGAATGCTCATTCATTAACTCTAGAATGGTTTCCTTCGAATGAGTAATCTAATCAACCAACCAACCTATGTAACCTTTTTCCTTGTCACAATGCCTCCCTCTTTATCACTTTCTCCTAGCTGCTTCTTGGACTTCTTGTTCCACTACTTTTTTGACCTTTTTTAACTAGCATCCAATGCTTCTATCTCTTTTCTAATTGCATGTCCAATTGGCGGTTGGTGTTTTTTGTTGTCTCCACTATTGTTACAATTTAAGTTAAATTTTAACTCTTCTAACTAATGTTTTTCTACTATCCCTTCTCTAGTTGGTCATGCAACACTTTCCTCAAAACTTTGGCATTTATATAAAAACAAACAGTTCTCGAAAATAGAGTGCCCAAAAGACCTTGACCAAAACTATTGACTCGTCTGAAGTCAAACTTCCACTTCCTTCCCATAGAAATATGAAAATGAAGGGCCCAACTCTGATACAATTGTGAGGGAATCCTCGTGGAATTTATCGTAGTGCTCCACATTATACTACCATTTTCTTGCTAAAATCAAGGCTCCTGCAACAAACTCTTGCACATCAATTATATTGGACTCCTCAGGCTCAATAGCTAGTAGTGTATCGCATTCAAAGTCTGCAATGGAATGAAATTGTTGCATTTGTACATACTCATATTCCACCACATGGAAAAACTATTTTATTTCTTTCTTGGCTTCCCAGGTACACTCATACAGAGCATCAAGTCTTTCATCCTCAACTTGGATCTCTAAAATTTTTGTTTCTTGCTCAGCTGGGTCAATGATGGCTTGGTCTTATGCATTCATCTAGTTGATGTATGTGTCCAACTCTTTGACTAGCTTAATTCAACGTTCCAACAAGACAACCTAGTCATTTACCATGCCAAAGAGTTGGTGGCATTCATCATCATGGGAATGAAGAGATGACCTGATAGGAATTCCCTTTGCAACTGCATGTGTGACCTTCTACATCATATATTAGGGATGCTCATTTTCTTTCAACTCGATTGCATCCATATATTTTTGAAGGTTGTCGGTCCTCACAACTGGCTATGACCAGGAATCAACAATGAACTCAAGTCATTATGGAGGCACAATTGGGGTAATATCCCAAGGGAACTCAGGTGCAACATGTCTGAAGGTAGAACAAAATTGAAGAAAATTTTCATAAATGGCTGCCATATTGGACTCGACATGTGTTTGAAACCCATGCTCATGACCCCTAGCTGAAGTGGGGATAATGACATCTTGGTGTAGTTGTTTCTATTGTTTTCTAAGATCTTTGTTTTTTTGTTATATAGTGAGAATTCCCTTCTCAAGTTGATCTATGGATGCTCACATAATATAGTAATGGGATGAGGTGTAGACCACGCCACAAGATCATCACTATTGAGGGATAGATCTAATGGAAACCATGAAGCTAGTGGTTGGCCACTAGTGACAAATCGAGTAGACATACTAGCAGTGCTAGCACCATTAGGACTAGATGAAGTTGTGTGAAGGTTGTGGGTAAGCCTATCCTAGATGTCTGGAGGAAGTGTCCCAATGACATCGATGTGCTCTAGGAACAATTCCAAGATTGTGTGGCACTTTTGTGGATTCTACAACAATGACTCAATATGTTCCTTGACACAAATTGTGCTATGCGTAGAATGTGTGTTCTCCTGGGTGTTCATCATGTCAATGTGAGGATATAGACCCATTTTTTCTAGCACCTCTGGTACCTTAGTTGGTTTAGGATTGGGATTATTCTGAGGTGGGGTGGAAAAATGGGACATGGACCTACGAACTGTTGGGGAAGGTGGATAGAATGGGGACTATGGTTTCTGTAGTTGTCGTGAAAGGGATAGTAGAAACAATTTCAGTAGTTTCAATACGAGTGTGGTGAGAGGGTGATGGAGTGGAGAGTGGGGCATCCACAATCAAACTAGGGGGTTGATGGGTGAGGTCCTATATGATGGGAAAGGGTTGGGTATTGACTGGTGGCTTGTTGATAATAGTGATGATGGGAACATAAGAGGGAATGGGGGTGGTGATGCAACTTGGTGGAAGAAGGGAGGAAATAGGACTATCATCGGTGACAATAGTTTCATTGGTGGAGATGTAATGATAACCAGAGTGTATTTTATTATGGGGAAAAGTAGTAGTAAAGGATTTACATAACTCCTTACCAGGAATAGTGGCATCATCTAGAATGGACATGAATGGGAGCAGAACTGACCAGGGTACTTTCTCCTCTTCTCCTTCTTCCTCATCGTCATCTGACATTAGTGTCATTCTCTCTCTATTTGACGCGGTCATTCTTGTACTTGTACCCTTGGTTTGTACTCAAACCAGTCGTTGTGATATCGTAGGAATCACATATAAGATGCCTGATATCTTATGTTCTTTGGTGACCCTAGGCCATGTGATGACCTCCTTATCCATAATTTCCTCATCTAGATAAAAAGGAAAATGAGGGGTGTGAAAAATTCACAGAGTTGCAGCTAAAGACCTCACAAAAGCAAAGTCTTGATTCATGTTGAACCAAATTTTGTGGGTGTGTCACTTGAGAAATTCTTATGGAATATGTTGTCATTGTGTAATTGTAATAAGGTCATTATGCCACTACAAAAAGGTAGTGCTGAGGTATTTTGAGTGAGAAATAGCAGTGTGACTGTGTCAAGGATCAAAGAGTTTGATGATACGACTGTCGGGAGTGTGGGAGAGGCTTTGACCCTAAGGAAGATTCCACCTCCACATAGATAACATGACCAACAAGTATCCATAGATGAAGTATGTGGCCTGGTCATGCACATCAACATAGGTATGAAACATTTATGTGAGAAGGTACTTATACAAATTCAATGGTGCTCCATTTTTTTTAAGATGAACCACTGCTATGGTGTCGAGTGTGCACTCAGCTCACGAGCAGTTCTTCATTACCTTTCTTGCAATTTCATAGTAGGCACAATGGACCTTCACATAGTTGATTTGGTCAATGAATGCTCCATGACCTCCTCAATTCGTGCCATAGTTGTTGTAGAGACTGATTTATCCCTTCTTACAACCATGCTTTCCTAAACCCCAAAATCCTTGCATCATGTCCTACCATTCCATTGATAGACCGGTCAATGTGTGAATGTGTTCCACATGGATAGGGTAGGCCTAGTCCAGCCAAAAAACACCATTGTGCACCCAGATAATGAGAAACATTTTGCACTGAATGAATTCTCTAGTAGTATAGAACACCGGTATCTCACTAAAATTCAACAAAGTAGTGTCCCAAAGGGGTATGAAGGAGGGTTTCTATTCCCACTGAAATTCACTTGTCACTAGGGATGAGAAATACATGAATGTATGGATATCCATATGAGGGTACTATGATGCATCTACGAGGTCAATGTTGAGAAACCAATTTTGTGTGACCTTCCCATGGATATCACCCAAAACTTCGACCTGTGGATCAATAAATTCCTCTGTAACAACAACTTTTGGAAGGACTCCCCTGCAAAAAGTGTGAACCATATTGGAAGACCTATGTTGGTAAACAAGTACAATAGGTGGATAGAGGCGTAGGTGCGGGATCATAGAGTGCCCGAGGGGCTCTAGGACTAGGTATGAAAAGAACTGGACTAAAACACAATAACATTGATTAGTGAGGAAAAGATGAGTTTATAGGAAACATGAAGGACGTGACTTGAATAACAATCATTAAGAGATACATCGTGGAGGTAAATCGACATTAACATCATATATGACCATCAAATGTAGTGATATCTAAGGGGGGGATTAAGGAAATAAAGATCATAAGAGAGAATGTGATAGTGGTAGCGTCTATTAAGAAACAAATTAATTAATGCACCAATAATTAGTTGTAAAGGTACTGACAATTAGTGGACTTAAATGATGCAGATTGGTAATGATGGAAAAAAAATCATTAAACATGAAAGGATTTAATTTAGACCTCCTCGACCACAAAGGTGATATCCAGGATAGACAAACAGATAATGACAACTAGACTCTAGGACAAGAGACATTTGGACACATCACCATTTTATTGACATAAAAGGGAAACAACAAAATGATTAAAAATCCTACCTATTGAATTCACTCCCAGGGACATGAGGATTCTGAAACTATGCTTATTGAGAATAAATGTAGTGCTTCAACCATCTGTCATTCACCCATCCTTTACAAATAATACCATCGATTTACATGAGTCATACAACTTCAAAATCAAGGATTTCCACAATGATAAAGTGTCCAAGCCAATGCATTTGTAGTTTCCCTAGATGCTTTTATACTGACTATCATATAAAAAAACTTGATCACCTTGCATAAAAAATTTATTATTAATATACCTATCATGCCAAGCCTTCTTCCTACTCTTTTCCACAGTCTGATGAAAATTGACCAAAAATCGGGCTTCATCCAACACCAATAACACTGCAACCTATTCCAAAACAGATTCTTCATCCATCATGTGAGTGACGTGCGCAATATATAAGCTTCAAGTGATGAACTCAGTGGGGAAAACAACTTCTCTTCCATAAAATAGTTGGAATCGAGTATACTTATGCAGTTTCTTTGTAGTAGTATTGTAAGCCCATAATACTATGGGGACTCTTTAATCTCAGTCATCTCTATTTACGCAACATACCTTGGTTAATCATTGCTCCAAAAACTTATTAAACTCTTCGACTGTACCATTTTCTCGTGGATGATATTGGCTACTTTTTTTATGTTTAATTAATAACTCATGAGTGATAGTGTCTACAATCTTGTTGATAAAATTTTCACCTGAATCACTTATCAAGCTTCGAGGGCATACAAATCAAGTGATGATGTTCTAAAAAGTGAACATGTTGGCAGTAGCTATAGAGAAATCTCAGACTTATTCTTATTCACCCTAACAAGTGAGATAGTTAGTAGCAATGATGATATACCTAGATTTCAAATGCTTGGATGGTGGATTGATCAGTTCTATAAAATCAACTGTCCATTTCTCAAATTCTTACAGATCCCAAATAGGATGTAAGGGAAACTTATTTGAGTGTGATTTTTTACCAACCTATTGAAAAACATCCTAGGAAATGGAATCATCTTTGGCATCGTTGAATACAATCAACTAGCATAATCCTACTTGTAGTGTATTTTTGGCAGTCAGTTTCCCTCCGACATGTCCTCTCGCAACTCCATAATGGCATTCCCACAACCTTTCAGGCCTCTCATGATCAAGTACACTTCTTCGAAGGATGTTTTCCAATCCCATATTATACAACTAACATGTGATCAACTGATAATATGAGGTGCAGACCACCAAATGCCACTCTTGAGTTGTGGAATACCCAACATGCATAGTTCCAATAGTGAGAAACAATCCAATATCTGAAAGGTAATCAAGGATAGCCTCGATATTAAAACGATTTTCATCTGGGAGATGATCATCTACACTCCACCACTCTCTTGATTCTAATAGAGATAGATGGTCGGGGAAAAAATTTAATTTTCCTGGCATGACAATGACTTCAAAGAAGAAATCTTTAAACAACAACAACCATCGACAAATTATGTCTTCTAACATACACTTATTAACTAGATATTTCATAGTGGAATGATCAGAAAAGAATTTAAAATGGCCTCCTAACAAATAATGTCTAAACTTTTGCAATGCATAAACCATTACCAAACCTTCCATTTAAGTGGTAGTGTAGTTTTGTTTGGCTTGAGAAATATTCCTACTAACAAAGTAGATGGGGTGATCCAGGTTTCCTTCACCAGGTTCCACAAGGATTCCACCCTAAGAAATACCAAAATAATCAATATTTACATGAAATTCCACATTCCAATTTGGATATATGAGAATAGGGTTAGTACTTAAATTTTCTTTGACGGTATCAAAGGATTGACCACACTTTGGCTTCCAACTGAAGGTTTCAAATTTCTTCAACAATTTCTCCAATGAGGTGATTATGCTTACGTATTTTTTGATAAATCTGCGGTAATATTCGGTGTGGTCCAACAATGACCAAATTTTTTTATCACTCATAGGAGGAGGCATATTCATTATCACAACAACCTTTGGAGTATCAACAATGCTCCTTCCTTTCATACTATATTTCCTAGCAAATTTCCAAAAAGTACACAAAAAATACACTTCTTCAGGTTTAAATAAATATGTAGTTGTTTTCATCGATCAAACATCAGTCGTAGTAAATCTATATGATCCTTCAATAGGTTGTACATGGTCTAATAATCCATATATACCTAAAGGAATTTATGGATAAAGTCACGAAATGAAACAATAAGTATTTGAGAGAGAAAAACTAGGGGATTCTTCAGTCCAAAGGGCATGACATTATAAGCAAGAGAACCTCATTTTGTAGTGAAGGTAGTCTTTCTCTTATCTTCTTCCGCAATTATAACCTGATTATAGATTGAGAATCCATATGTAAAATAATAGGCTTCATTCTCTACCACTTGATCAAGAAATTCATCGCTAAAGGGTGTAGGAAAAGGGTCGTGTACACAAGATGAGTTAGAAGTCCTATAATCCACACAGACTCTTATACCATCATTACCCTTCCTGCATTGTATTACAATAGGACTAATCCACTCGGATTCATACATAGGGAAAATTATCCCAACCACTAACATTCTATCAATCTCTTTCTTAACCTTCTCCTTGACTCACAGATTCAAACGATACAGTATGTGGTTAAAATTATTAGCATACGGTTTTAATTCGATCCTCATTTCTCCTAAATCTCCCTTAATCCCCTTTAGTTTTGAAAAACTCTTAGGGAATAGATCCTCGTACTCACCCAATAGAGCCTCTATCTCTATCATAGTTTACTCATCCCATTAGTCACCTATAGATCCCATCTTTTGATGCTCCTCACTCCCTATGTTTACTTTCCACGATTTCATAGTTTTAGTATATGAACTAGTCATATCATTGGAGATAGTGTCCTTAACTATTCTTTTTCCTTTATATTCGTCTAGGTCTAAGTTCCTCCAGGTATTCAAAATCCTTTGAATATTTATCAACCTTACTACATGCCATGGGAATTCATGCCGGGGATGGATCAAAACTACAGTGAAGAACATGTTCATTCTCAGAACATACCGTGGGAGGATATTTAGGTCTATATTTATTAGTAAATATAATTTTCTTGATTTGTTGCAGTACTAGGGTGATTTCAGGAGACATACCAGAAAAAGAGAAATCTTGGAAGAATTGACCTTTAAGTATATTCCAACAAGAAGTTTGTCTTATAGTTTCCTCATTCACATACTAGGATTTCATAATGTTTCCCAAATAATGGAAAAATTGGTGTACCTAGAACTAAGAAGGCAGTTGATCCAGGGGATCAAATTTTGCTCAAAATTCAAAGTGCTCGAAATCGCTTCAAATCGAATGTGAGCGTAGGTCTCGTCGTTATGAACCCAACACAACTCGTTTGGTTTCAAACAGACTTCAGGAGCGAGAGATATCGCATTCTGTTCAAAACGACAAACAGGCAAAAAAAAGGGATGCTTATTGTACAATTTGTATGGATACTGACGTGGCAGTCCATATGACACATGGCAGGGCTGAGTGGAAGACAATTGGTAGATGTGGAAACATGATATTGCGACACGTGGTAGTATTTGGTTGGTTGTATGGTGCCATGTGGCCCAGTCATGGGATACCACGTGGCACCCTGTTATTGGTTGCTTCTATACAATTTATTTGGAGTCCACCAGATTCAACCACGTGACCTCCACCCACATGTATAGCCTTTGCAAACTCTGCACTACCAACATGCCCCTCTGTATTCCTTAGTATATATATGGTTTAATTTAAATTTAAGTTTGAGTTGTTGTGTGTTGGCGCGGGGGTTAGGGCTAGGGCTTAGCCCCAGCCCCCGGTCGCACAACCATATCCATATGACCCTCTATCACACCGGTTGGCACATGCGTGATTTGGTTTTGTATGTGGTTTAAACAGTTATAACTCCTGCCAAATGTCCATTGTCTATTCGCCTTTAGAATGGAGCCCCGTTTTGCATTTGCGCATGGTCACATGGGCCACATGACCTCGGCCTTGGTAGTTAGGGGCTAGGTGCGCCCATAATCGTCCTACAGTTCGCACCATTTGTGCGGTTGTGCCCGGTGTTGGGTTTTAATGCATAAAAACATGTGGGCGCTAGGTTGAGCCAACAAGGGTGCATTTTGGCGATCCAGAGATAGAAAGTTTGAAGGGGAACTTCCAGGAAACCTATCTTCTTCAATTTTTGGCCAAACGAGGTGCCGAAAAAGCCCAACTAGGGGTTTTTGGACATTTTGGAGCCATTAGAGCCATCTATTTGGAGTTTTGAGAATTGTAAAGCACATTTTGGAGAACTTTGAGCAAATAATACAAAATATCCATTGGAAGCTGGACCAAGAGATGTATCCCAAGAGAGGGGTGAACTCATTTATCACATTCCATGTTATGTGTTTTCTATTCATTGTTTATTGTTGTTGTTTATATGCATCTTGAATGAGTAATTTTCCATAAAATTTTTGTTGCAAATTGATCCATTTGCATTTTAACACATAAAATTAAACTTGCAAATAATTTCAAGAATTCAAGTCTTCTTCATTTTTAGATCAAGTTGGTATCAGAGCATAGGTTTTTGAAGACTCGATTATTTGCAAGTGTTTTATTTTATGATTCTCACAAGGTTGAAACTCACAAGAGGAGAAGGTCAACTTGTAGATCCAAGTTCTCATCCTACAAGGAGGAATCTTATATCATCATCGCAAGTTTCAAGGAGGCATTCACCAAGTATGGCTCATGAAGAGAGTCATGAACATATTCCTGCAGAAGATGAAGATCTCAGAAAGGTTGTCATGGAAATGAGAGAAATGATGAAATTATTGATGGAAAGGAATACATGATTGTAAGGTGAAGGCACCAACCCTTCAAAGCAAAAGGGAGACAGTGGTGATAAAACTCCAAATGGAAATGAAGGGAATGGTGCTTCTCCACCGCCCTCACCTCCATCTTCTTCTTCTTCTTCTTCTACCAATTCAAGAACTCTTTCGAATTCTCCAAAAGAACATGGTAAAACTCCTTCACAAATTCCTATGTTAAAGCTTGATATTAAATTCGAATTGCCAATGTACAATGGAGAAGTAAATGCTAAGAAATTAGATAATAGGATTCGTCAGATTGAGGTGTATTGTAGGATACAAAAAAATCAAGATGATGAAACTAAGATTCAACTTGCTTCTTTAAGATTGGATAGTGCAACACTCATTTGGTGGGAAGCCAAAACTCAGGAGGAAATGAAGAAACATGGTAAAATTTTAACCTCTTGGAATGATTTTATTGTTGCAATTAAAAGACAATTTTACCCATTGGCATATATGCAAAAAGCTACTATGGATTGGCAA
>JZKD02S1612713.1:603708-657259 GCA_000966675.3 Picea glauca | reverse complement strand
TAGGAGATGAAGCGCCAAAAGTCATGTGGGCCCCGTTTGGGTAAGTTGGTGCATCAACTTCCCGGGGTCGTAACTTTTGCATACGATCTCCGTTTTAGGCGTATGATAGCTCGTTCGAAAGATCTATCCGAGAACTACAACTTTTGACCGGAGCAACATCGATCTACGATCCATGTTGCTCCACCGTTTTCCCAAAAAACATCGTTTAGGGCCTCAAAATGGCCCCGGAAGTTAAAACTGCTAAAAATAGTAAATTACCAAAATTGCCAGAAACATGTTTTGGGCCAGTTGGAGAAGGTGGGTGGCCACCGATATCCACCTGGATCAATGTCCTTGAGGACTATTTCTAAAAAAGGGAGGTTTGTTTCCCTTCTGCCTCTGTTCTTGAACTTCTTCCGATCATCCTAAGCCTTTCGAAAAGTAGGCCTTTATCTTTGTTGTTCATATAAGAATTTAGCCCTTCTTATTGTTTCTTCCATAGTCTTAGGATCATCATACTAAATCTTGTCGCCAATGGCAGGTGGAAGTCTACTCAGATACCTCTAAATCTTGACAGCCTCATCTTTGATGAATGGAACAGACTTCAGTAGTTCCAAGAAAATTTGTTTGTATTCATCAATGGTCATGCTGCCTAGCTTGAGTTTGAAGAACTCCTTCATCTTTCTGCAATAGTATCTTTCAGTCAGGTAATTCTTCTCGAAATATCCCTTGAACTCCTTCCAAGTGACATCTTTCTCTCTGATGTGTTGCACCTGCACCAACTGATCCCACCACATGGATGCTTTTTCTTTCAATTGATACATTGCAATTCTTCCATCTACATGAGAAGAATAATTCTACAGTTGGAAATATTTCCTCATGCCAAGCAACCATGTTTCAACATCTTCCTCCTTCTTATGTTCTCCATCGAACATTGGAGGCTTGATCTTGTTCATCTCTCCCTTCAATTCATCCACTCTAGATCTTCGATGTTTCCTGATAGGGGATGGGCTTGAACTACTGTGTGCTTCCCTACTTGAATGCTTTGGGGAGTGACGATGATGTCTACTACCACTCCTCGATCTTCTTTTTCTCTCAGGGGTCCTGTGACTCCCTATTTTTCTTATGTCACACTCCTTTTCCAATTTCCTTTCTATTCTTTCCAAGCTCTTCAACATCTTTAAGTTGAATTCACCCTACCTATCCCTGAATTTCATGAGATTTCGGCTATCAGCTCGGCGAGCCTGGGCATCTCTCTGCAATCCTTCAATTATTTTCATTATATCTCCTTCCTTATCCAATTCTCTTCCGTGCCCATTGGAGTTCGATCCTTCGACTCCCAAGTTGGAATCCCTTCCTACCCTTTCATCCTCAGTTTCAGAGGCAATTTGCAACTCTTCCATTTCTATACTTGGCTATCCTAACACTCATTGAACTCTACACACACAATGTGCATTCAACCGAAGTTTGGAAGGATTTAAACCCTTAATAAAAACCACAACATTCATTAACCAATGTGAATAAGAAAACATTTCAAATTCACTAAGTTTTCTGAGCCCTGCTTGGCTCTGCAAATTTTCGGGACTTCGGGACTTTGGTTTTCAGGGTTTTTGTCCATGAGGATCCAATAGTTAAATCCTTGACAGTTCTTATGTCCTTAAAAAATTTCAGGATTTTGAAACTTCGGTGTTTTGGGTTTCAGGGTTTTTGGTCCCCGGATGTTCTCGCACTCGGTTCCCTCTTCAACTCCCAACTCTTGAACTTCCAACCTCTCTTCCCCTAGGCCCACAACACAGCTATCCCCAAACCTGGTAGGGATTTCGAGACTCGGCACTTCAGGTTTTTGGGTCTTTGGTACCCAGGAGTTCACGATGCAATGACTCCCAACACCATGTCACTCCAACTCCTGAATTCTGAAATTACGATTTAATTTACTCTCCAGGCCCATAGCACAGCTGTCGCCCCTAACCATGGTGGCGCATGGTATGTTCAGGAGGGTCCACGTCACCTTCGGTGACATCATTGGGTCCCACCATTCTCACTTGTCTTCTCGACTCACTGGCATGTGGTATACACCCATGTATCCACATCCATTCCAATGCAATCCAACGGTTAGACTTCTCTCAGATCTACGGTGCAGATATTTTCGGTGTTTCGAGATTTCGGGCATTGGGAGTTCGTGCATCCACACATCTCGAACTTCCATTTTCCAAAATTCTGAAATTACTGTCTACTCTTCCACTTGATCAAACAGTCAAGTTCCTCTCTTACGATCTACGGTGTAGATTGTTTCAGAATTTTGGGTTTCGCTATTTCGCGACTTGCGAAAACAAGGTTCTTCCCCTTTGGTTTACTGGGTTCCGAAATGTCGTCTGGTAACCACGTTCCCCCCCGATAGATGGTCCCAACGAATTTGGGATTTCTCATATCACGATTTCCACATTCCTATGCAACTCGAAAGGGTTTTTAAACCTTGTGCACATTTTCCAGATCTGACGGTCACGAGGGTTCTCCTTTTTCCTGAATAGATCCTATGGCTCCAACACTTCTGGTGTGGAGTCCTCTCTCCCTATGGCCATATGCCACCCCAATTACTATTTCATAACACCGCTACACCTCCTGAGCTTTGTAATATGGTCAAGTAACTCCTTGACACTCAGAAGCATTCAAAGGCCCAAAATTGGTCCTCCAGACACAATTTCTCCTCCAAACCTTGGTCAAAAGACCACTCAACTGGCCCATCTAGGCTCAGCGTCGAAACCTTGGCTATGATACCATTCTATAACACTTTTTCATACTGTAATGCTCTGGTACCAAACTGTAACACTCTTTCATACTGTAATGCTTTGATACCAAACTGTAACGCCCCCATGCCGGGTCGTCATCCAACCCACTGGCTGGGTAAACGCTACTTTGCGGAACAACATCATTTTATGATTAATTAATAAATGCATTTAAAACAGGTTAAACACATTTAAACTCAGAGTTAGCACAAAATTATTGCTGACATAAATAATCCATGGAATTAACACTAATTCATATGCACAGCAGAATACTTGATAAATATAAATACACAGACATGCAAAACATAATTAAAACATCATCTGGTACTTATCTTTGAAACGATGGTAATTCCACCAACCACGTGCAGGGCTTCCACAAACCTCTCAGCTTTAGACCACAATGCTCATCAAGATCAATAGTGGGTCACCCCCGAGCTAGGACTAAGCTCCACCCCAAGGCAAGGAATCCTAGTCTAGGTTGATGTTACAGGGAAAACAACATAGAATGACTAGAAGGATTCTTCCCAGGATGCCATCTTACGCCCACTATTTCCAGACTCTCATTCCCCACATGCCTGTTCCACCCAAGAGTATACACCTTTATAAGCACAGTCCATCGGTGCTACACCTCCCTCTGTGGGTCTCGACAACAGGCCGAATCAGGAAGTCTCAGAGCCCGAAGATGGTGCTGGAAAATCTCTGGAAGAAACCACTTCCCAGCAAACTCTCTCACCTGGGAGAGTGGAAGAAACCACTTCCCATAAAACAAACAAGATGAATTTCAATCGCACATGATTGAAGTGGAAGGTATGATTAAAAACCGACCATTTATTATTTTAATCGATTCACGGGCTAGCCATAGTTATGTAGATCCTAGGGTGGTGGAAAGTTTGCATTTATCAAGAAGTAAACATGAAAAGTCTTGGTTAGTGCAGTTGGCTACAGGAACCAAGAGGAAAATCGCTAAGTTGGCGAGGTCCTATCCTCTGGACATGAAAGGACTAACCACGAAGGCTGAATTGAATATTGTGCCTTTAGGATCTTATGACTGCTTAATTGGGATGGACTAGTTGGACCAGCACCATGCCCTTCTGGAATGTTGTAACAAGAGGTTTACATGCCTGGATGAGGAGGGAAATTGGAAAACAGTCCAAGGAATTCCCAGAGATGTGGTTTTTAGAGAAATCTTAGCCATGTAGTTGAAGAAGTGTTATAGGAAAGGCTATCAATTATTTGCAGCCCGTGTGGAGGAAGAATCCAGAGATGAAGTCTCAAAGATTGGAGACCATGAGGTACTCACAAAGTTCAAGGAATTATTTCAGGAGGTACCTGGACTACTTCCGAACATAGACATTGATTTTTCTATAAATTTGATGCCTAGAGCATCTCCAGTGTCGAAAGCTCCTTATAGAATGAGTACACCAGAGCTGAAAGAGCTACAATTGCAGCTTGAATAGATTCTAAAGAAGGGGTACATTCTCCCCAGCATGTCACCTTGGGGTGCCCCGGTCCTATTCGTTAAGAAGAAGGACAAGATGTTGAGGTTGTGCATTGATTTCAGACAGTTGAACAAAGTAACTTTCAAGAACAAGTATCCTCTGCCAAGGATCAATGATCTTTTCGATCAGTTGAAAGGTGTGAAAATATTTTCGAAGATAGATCTCAGATCGAGATATCACTAGGTAAGAATAAAGGATGAGGACATCAACAAGACTGCCTTTAGAACAAGGTACGGTCATTATGAGTTCACAGTGGTGCTATTTGGACTGTCAAACGCACCTGTTGTTTTTATGTGCTTGATGAATCGTGTATTCAAGGACTATTTAGACAAGTTTGTCATAGTCTTCCTGGATGACATATTGGTGTATTCCAAGTCAGAGGAAGAGCATGAACAACAACTGAGACAGGGTTCTGCAAGTGTTGAGAGAACACCAACTGTATGCCAAATTGAGCAAATGCTCATTTTACCAAAGGCAGATCCATTACTTGGGGCACATTATTTCAGAAGAAGGGATCGTTGTGGATCCTGAGAAAGTTGAGGCCATCTAAGAATGGTCAGCGCCAAGGAATGTGGCTGAAGTTAGATCATTTATGGGTCTAGCGGGCTATTACAAAAGGTTTATAGCAGGGTTCTCAAAGATAGCTCATCCTATCACTTCCTTGCAAAGGAAGGAGAAAAAGTTTCAGTGGACTGAAGAGTGTGAGAACAGTTTCCAACGATTGAAGCAGTTGTTAACCAATGCTCCAATATTGAGGATTGCATATCCAAATATGGATTTCATGGTGTGCACAGATGCATGTAAGGAAGGGTTGGGAGGATTTCTCAACCAAGATGGATTTGTAATCTGTTATGAGTCCAGGAAGTTGAAAGAGCATGAAAAGAATTATGCCACTCATGATTTGGAGTTGGAAGCAATTGTTCACGCTCTGAGGAAATGGAGACATTACCTCATGGGAAGGAGGTTTGAACTCGTAATAGATCATAACGGTCTGAATTACTTATTTGATCAACCGAACTTAAATGCTAGACAAAGTAGGTGGCTGGAATTTCTGTGTGAATATGAATTTGATATCAAGCATATCAAAGGGAAGGAAAACAAGGTGGCTGATGCACTTAGCAGAAAGGTGAATGAGTTACATGCTACAACCATTAGCATGTACAGGACTGGTATTAAAGATAGAATTCTGGAAGCTGCAAATGCATATTTGCACTACAGAGACTTCGTAACAAATCTACAACAGAGCGAGAGACCACAAAAAGAGGGAAATTACATCTTGGGAGCTGATGGAATACTTCTGTATAAAACAAAGTGTATATACCCAATGTACAGGAATTGAAACTTGTGATTCTAAAAGAAATGCATAACGTGACTTATGCTGGACACCCTGGATATCAGAAGACTGTGGCAGCAGTCAAAATCCATTACTTTTGGTCGGGTATGAAGAGATAGATCGTTGAATACATCGCCAGATGTATGGAATGCCAGAAAGTTAAGGCTGAGCATAGGCACCCAACAAGATTGTTGCAGCCTTTACCCATTCCTGAATGGAAGTGGGAAGTGGTGACCATGGATTTTATTATAGGATTGCCCAGAAAGAGAAAGCAACACGATTCGATCATGGTTGTGGTGGACAAGCTTACAAAATCTGCCCATTTTATTCCACTAAAAACCACTCACAAAGTAGCAGATGTTGTTGATATCTTATTAAAAGAAGTGGCACGCTTGCACAGAATTCCTAAAATGATTGTGTCTGATAGGGACCCAAAATTCAACTCAAATTTTTGGAAAGGACTATTCAAAGGATTTGGAACGAATCTGAATTTTAGTACAACATATCATCCCGAGTCTGATGGATAGACAGAGAGGGTGAATAGAGTAATAGAGGACATGCTAAGAATGTACGTGATGGACAAACCATTAAGATGGGAAGACTACCTAAGATAAGCCCATTTGAAGCACTTTATGGAAAAAAGTGCAACACTCCAGTGAGCTAGGATAATCTAGCTGACAGAGCAGTTGTTGGGTCAGAGTTGCTCAAGGAGATGGAGGACCAAATGATAAAAATTAAACAGAATTTGAAAGCTGCCCAGGATAGGCAGAAAAGTTATGCTGATAAGAATAGAAACCACCGAGAATTCAAAGTGGGTGATCATGTTTTCCTAAAAGTGAAAACTAACAGGAGTTCCCTGAAGCTGGGAAGTTGCACCAAATTGGAAGCCAGATTTTGTGGGCCATTTGAAATCCTGGAAAATATTGGGCCAGTTGCATACATGATTGCATTACCTACATCTATGACTATACATAATGTGTTTCATGTTTCATTGCTTAAGAAATATATACCTGATGCTAATCATGTTATCGATTGGAATGTGATTCAGGTGGAACCAGAAGGTGTCTTGCAAGTGCATCATGTGTGCATATTGGACAGGAAAATAAAATAGCTCCAGAATCGAGCTATAAAGCTTGTAAATATCCAGTGGACCTGGTATGGTCCTAAGGATGCACCATGAGAGCATGAATATGTTATGCAGACAGAGCACCCGCATCTTTTTGAAAATTTTGAAAATCTTGCAGATGTTGTGTAAAGTTGCAATGAGGACAGTGCATAAATAAGGGGAGGGGGATTGTAATGTCCCCAAGGCCGAGCCTTGTTGTAAATCTTGGTTATGAAATGAATTGTAAATATGTTTTATAGGTTGGTGAGCCAAGTTTTTATAATATGGTGGGCTTATGTGATTGTTAGGCCAGAGAGCCTAAGGGTTGAAGTCCAAGAGCCTGATTTTGTACATGTATCGATGCAGAACATTAATAAAATATAAACACCACCACGTGAAGACCGACCACGATGAATGAGTGATGGGGGACTAAGATTCCACAGAGTGGGTAAGGGATTATGGGCTAGAAGGTGGGAAGAGGGGCTAAGTGTTGGGCCTAGTGGTTAAGCCTAGGGGCTTAAGTCCTTGGGAATAATATTTTAATATTCTTCCAAAAATAACATGTGAGTAATATGTTTTTATCCTAAGTTCTTTTGGAATGACATGTGACTTCCAAATGGTGGGAGGAACACATGCTGATGGAAGCATGTAGCTTCACGGGTGACAAGTGTCAACCCAAACCCATGCAAATAAAATGGCTGAGATGAGCTATGGTGGGGAGAGATCCTCCATTCTACGTGGTCGTTTGAGCTTGAACTGATCTGCCCTCTGCAAGATACCTCGTGCATCTTCTGAATCGTGCATCCTTGAAATCCAAAAGCCTATGTTGATTCCTAAGGAAACCAGTACATTCCTTGCCGGAATAGTTTGAGCCTGTGCGTGGGATCTCTATACACCTTGTGCAATCCTAAAACCAAAAATGTGAGTCTATTTCGTGATTGTTGAGCCTATTTGGGAAGCCCGTGTCTGTTTTCCTAGTTGGCTGTTGTGGGCAAGCAGTGTTGGAATGCGCGTGGCTTACTGGCAAGTGTGATTTCTTTCTTATCCTATGTGTAATCTCTCTCTAGGTGAGGGAGGTGATTGATGTTGGAAGAGGTAGGTTTTCAGGCCTGTGAGCATCTCTATCTAGGTGAGAGAGTTTGTTGGGAAGTGGTTTCTTCCAAAGAGTGTCTAGAACCAGCTTCAGGCTCTGAGACTTCCTGATCTGGCTTTTTGTCGAGACCCAGAGAGGGAGGTGTAGCACTGATGGATTGTGCTTGTGAAGGTGTATACTCCCGAGCGTAACGGGCATGTGGGGAATGAGAGTCTGGGAGTAGTGGGCGTAAGATGGCATCCCGAGAAGAATCCTTCCAGTCATTCTATGTTGTTTTCCCTATAACCTCAGCCTAGCCTAGGATTCCTTGCCTTGGGGTGGAGCTTAGTCCCAGCTTAGGTGTGACCCACTACTGATACTGATGAGAAGTGTGGTCTAAGGCTGGGAGGTTCATGGAAGGCCTACACATGGTTGGTGGAATTAGCACTATTTCAAAGATAAGTACCAGATGATGTTTTGCATGTCTGTGTATTTATATTTATCATGTATTCTGTTGTGCATATGAATTAGTGTTAATTCCATGGATTATTTATGTCAACAGTAATTTTGTGTTGACTCTGAGTTTAAATGTGTTTAACCTGTTTTAAATGCATGTTATTAATTAAGCATAAAATGATCTTGTTCCGCAAAGTAGCGTCTACCCATCCGGTGGGTTGGATGACGGCCCAACACGGGGGAATTATAGTTTGGTATCAGAGTGTTACAGTATGAAACAGTGTTACAGTTTGGTATCAGAGCATTATAGTATTGAAGAGTATTGCAATGTTGACAAAGTCTATTTTGACATAGAAGCTTAGGAGAGATAAAGTGAAGTTTTTTTTGCAAAAGAGTGTAGAGGACCACCCAAGGTGTGCGTAGGAAGAAACAAATTCAATGCCATATTGTTCACAATTGAGTCATGTAAGAACTGTTGCAAGGAGTGCACAGTATCCCATAAAGGGTTTAAGTTGAGAGAAACATGTTGCAAGGTGTGCTCAGTGTCGAATTTTGGCTAAGTGTCGAAGAAGTCATTTTGAGAGGTGCAAAGAGTGTGTAAGAAGAGACATTTTGAGAAGTTTAAAATTTTCAAGGAGGAACAAGCTAAGAAGAGATAACAGATGAGAATTCTTCAGTAGGGAGGATCCTAGAATTTTTTTTACAATCAACGAGCAAGATCCATTCATAGGAATTAGGATCTTTCCAGACCATGAGATTTCAAAGAGTTGCATGGAGGATAGTCTTTGAAATACTTTGGAACTTCATGTATTCATAGGTTTGGAAGTGTTCAAGGAGCGGGATCATCGAAGTCACGAAGCTGTGAATTAAAATGAGGACATAATTATCGAGGAGGATATGTGGCAACAAATCAGAGAGTCTCGAAGATAAATCTATGGGAGATTTGCGTGGAGAAAAGAGAAATTTATGCCAAAGTCATGAAGGATGAAGAGATCTTGACTATTTTATCTGGAAAGGACATGTGGCAGAGATATGTTTGCTCCATAAGAAGAGTTCTTAAAAGGAAAGAGAGAGTGGTGAAGCCAGAAATCCCCAAGGCTGAATTGCTAGAGTCAATTGTGGTTGTCGATCTGAGAAGGACATGCGTCGTCAAATCATGGAATCCAGAAGTGTGCACTTTGGGAGAAGAGGAGAATTGAATGGAAGTTGTTGAAAGTGGGAACAAGGGACAAATATTGGTCGTTGATCGAGGTGAGAATGTGGTGCTCAATTTGTAGCTCTGGGTACGAATCAGTCTAGGGAAAAGGGTGTTTGGAACACTCGGAACTCCCAAAGTCAGAGTCCTGAAGTGAATTACAGTCATTTGATGTCAGATAAGAATGAGCTATAGATATTTTCTGGGTGATGTCTTCGGTCTGGAGTTCAGGGAAAAAGGAGTCGACTACACTCAAAATCATCGAATCCCAAAGTCGCGAAGGGGGTGAGTCGAAGGTTATAGCTCGTGGTCATAAGGAAGAGGGGCCTAGCAGAGGAGCTAACACTTGTCATTTAGAGTTACCAGAAGTTCCAGAAAAAGTGTGTGCAGATGATCAAAACCTGTGAGGGTAACCGAAGAGGGCCTGTGTGAAATAAATCTAGGATCTAGCAGAGGCCCGAAGAGTTGATTCATCTCAGTGTATTGAATATCCTCGACCGTGAGGTTGAGAATCCCTGAGGAGTGAAGGGGGGTCTACGTCGCCAGTCAAATCCACTTCAACATTTTGTATCCTTCCTACTGGTTAAATGCAATATTGATTCCCCATATGCAACTATATAGGAGAATAAACTATCTTGGGTTTTCTCATCACCTGCCAGGTCTTCTCTGGAAATATATTGACATTAGAACTAAAGTTTAGTATAACATCCATGATATCATATTCATCAAGGTAAGCATTCAACTAGAAATCTCTCTTAGTTGTCCTCTTCCTTCTTTGTATATTGCATGCACTCATTTCTAGAAGGTTAGCAATAATTGAATTTGATGGGATATCTTTGGTTCCCAAGGCCTCTTTGATTGTGTTTCACAACTTCCCAGTGAGTTTTTCATTGTCTAATATGTCAAAAAATAGTTGTAACCATAGATCAACAACTTTCTGTGACTTACTTGAGGTCTCCATCTGAACAAGATATTCCCCAAAGATTCTTGGTTGGTGATGGTTTTTCTTAAAAATTGGTTCCAAAACCTCATGAATGGTAGAACTAGATCATTGTCTAAACATTTCCACAGTGTCCTTAAATAATTCATTCTTCCTTACAGGATCATACTTGGTATTCAGAAGAACCTCCTTTTGGATTTTGACTTTATGAGGGATTTCAATATTGGCACCAATCTTAATTCTTCCTCGAGTGAAAATGTTAATATTGGGCGCTCTTCCTTCAGCCACATATATAGGTTGATAATTTGTCATATTACCTCACCTTTGTCTTGCATGATCTTCCTAGTTGGCAATCAAATACAAAAAATGCTCAGTGGAATGGGTATTATTTCTACAATGTGCACACCATGGTCTTCATGGAAGCATACAATGTCTTGCAATATTCCTTTGATCATCATAGTTGTATCATCAAATTATTCCTTGTCCTCCCATTTGTCCTCCTCTGATATTTCCTCCACCTCAATATCCTCCTCCGAAACCCTATGGATTTTTGTTTATTTTGGATGTGGAACGATCCAATATCTCATCCAGAGAATCCAAAGATCCACATTGGTTGGTAGTATGATTAGGAAACCCACAAAATTAATTATACACTATATTTAGAACAAGGGTATACTTTTGTAGAATAGGACAGTGCCTCAGAGAGTGCCTGCAACTTTTATAGATCTCACGAGACTCATTTCTCTATCATCCTTGATGATTTAGAAAATCATGTTATTGAAGAGGGTTGTCAAATGGAGATGTAGCGACAACTTTCACAACCACTCCCAATCATCCCACTAGTGGAGGCACCATCGAGTGAGTGGGGTCTCTCACCCCTCAATATTGGACATTAAATTGTTGTATGGCCTTCGGCATAACAACCAATACACCATACCTACAATCGACCTTCTCTAGGAAGGGTAAAACCTTGGATCTTCTCAATTAACTTGGAGATATGGCCTTGAAGTTGAAAAATATTATTATATTTAGGTGGTCTCATCACCCGTAAGCTTTCACGATATCCTTCCATAGCATTAATCTTTATGGCTTGTTCCAATGCTTCTCCTAAAGTATCTAGCCTTTGTTGATTCAATGGGATTCAAGTTAATGGTAACAACCACTAAATAAATCATTCTCTCTAATGATCCTCATGGATAAGGTTTGATAATTTCCCTATTGCATCTTCAAATATTTGGTTGTATTCCCATGTTGACTTGTTGTCTCTTTATTTTATCTCCCACAACTCAGAGAGATCATGCTGCTCTCACTAAGGTAACTGAAATGACACTATAAAATTCTGCTTCACCTAGTTTAAAGAGAACGGTTTCCCTTTATTATTCCCTAGCTACATAGATTTCACCGGATTCATATATTTCATGTACCACGTTAAAGATCGAACCCTGAAAGTAGTTTGAAACTCAACCAATTTTTTTCCATCTAGAGTTATGTGCGACCTTCAGATGGATTCATAAAGAAACTAGTGTTGTTCAACATCCTCAACCCTTTTACCCAAAAACTCTGGGTGTTGGGTAAGAGACCCTGTGTGTTGATGTGCCATCGATGGAATCATAGATCATATTAAGATGAACCTCGAGGGTCCTAGTTTTGATATAACTGAAACACTTGCCACACTTCAATTGCTACTACTACATGAAATTACTGGGCTAAAAGGATTATAAATAACATAATTGAAAGAAAGATTGGTTATATAAATTACCAGATTTATGGATGGTGTTGGGAGAATGGGTCATTTAGAGATATTTCCTTTGTCTCCAAAGTGAAATTATTTGATATAGGGGGGCTCATTCATTTGTAGTGCTACCCTACTTCAGGCGTTGTAGGTTCTGATTCTCCTACAACTTCTTCAGGGGTTTCGATTGAGTATTCATCTTAAGTGGTGGTGGTTTTATTTACTCTTTCGTCCATCTCTTTTGTAATTCCTTATTCTAGTATACTTCCTCCATAACCTTCACTTATTTAACCAAATATCTCCTTCAACCATCGACAAGACAACCTTTCGCATCTCCTCAAATCCTGCAACTCTTCTAATTCTTTCCTATGACTACTTTCAAAGTCAATCTCCTTCTGCTACTAATCAAAACTCTTCATTAATTTTTTCATCTATTTCTTCCACCTCTTCTTAATAATAAAATCCCTCTTTTAAGATTGTTTGCCTCTTGCACTTTTCTTTTTATGACCCCACATATCTCCAAGAAAATATTCCTTGAACTAACTCATGAACCCCCTCCTAAATCACCTTCCCTCGAGCGCAGGGGTTTACACTTCCATGTTAGCTAAAGGTACACAGAAAATTCCTTGTTCTACTAATAAAATATTAATCCACAAGGGAATTTTCCTGCAACAATATTCCTTGAGATCCTTCTTTCAATATTCCTTCAGCCTTGAAAAAATATTGGTGGTTCTCTGCAGCAAACTCGATAATATTACCTTCCAACGTAGTATGCACCCATAAATCCACAACATGTGAGATCTCATTATTTGACCGATGAAGAGCCACCAAACCCTCAATGATCCATTCATATATTCTTCTAGCTCGATATTTGTATTATGGATCTTCTTGCAGGTGATATAACCATTGAAATACCTCTTCAGGATATCTGATCCAAAATATGTTGTACTAGTCACTCACAAGTTCCGAATAGAAGACGACACTCTTCATAACTTTAAGGATTTTGTGTCGTAGATAAACTTCTTATTGTATAAACGCATTTCACCTTCATTTACACCAATTTTCAATATCGGATTTGAAAATCTAATGAGGCATCCCCTAAAAAATTACTTTGAACCTCAAGTCTCGACAACATAACCATTTCTTGGTGCAAAAATCAAGACCAAGGTACTCAAAGGTTTCCAACAAAAGATATCAGTGTAGTATAGGAGCACTAGCATATTCAAGCTTTTGCAAGGGAAGGAGGTCTCACTAGAAGCTCAACCAAGACGTATGAGGTGAATTGAGTCAAGGTGAACACGTCATTGGATTTGACATTCCCATGTTCATATTCATACATCAATATGGAAAGACATTCATAGGAATTCACTGGATTCTAAATACACATGACATAAGTAATTTCACAACATAGAAACCAAATATTCATATACTATATCATACAATTTTAGGGCTCAACAAATCCTTTATATTATCAACGTCTCAAAAATGTTATATAGAGAGCACATATTTCATACAATAGCTTATGCAGTAGTGTTGGAATGTGAGTAGGAAGGTTCAAGACCCTGGGTTCAAGGTAAGTAGTGCAACTAAACCCTACAGATACCAGCCCTTTCAGAATCACTTGCAAGCAGGCCAAGTCTCACCTGAGGTATTGTTATGGGGACTGCAGGAACCAAGATTCTACTGTAGTGAGGGAAAGAAGGGAGACACACTTTATCATACCTAATAGATCCTTTCATGCACTAGATCCTAATTAACCTGACCTCATTACTTTATTCTATATACATATTAGTCTATATTATTATCATTTAGCAATTAAACATACAATTAATGTTATTGTGCATGAATATATCAACATTATCAGTAAAGGTAATCATTCCCCGATAATAAAAGTAGGATGTAACATCATACATACATGAATTAACATATTACAAACATGAATAACCATTCCACATTGTAATTTGACACAAATATACCATGGTTCACCCCCTCCTGGGCTACGTCCACAAAAGATTTGCTTCTTTGTTATAGTTAAGTAATTATGCTTGCGCTCTTCGCTACAATAGGTGTTCAATATACATTCCTCTACTTATATTTAGGGATTATTTACATAGAATATCCTACAATCCCAACAATTCCTCATAATCCCTCTAGTTCTTCATTTTTTCCTCTACTATTGTCGTTGTTGTCACTTCTGTAATTCTCAACTACTCTCCTATATCTACTGAACTTCTTCCATATTTTAAATATTTAGGTCCGTTTTCTCTTCAGGTTTTCTTTCCATCTCATAGTGATTTGACTCCCACTCATTCTCTGCTAGTGACAACTCATTATGATTTGGATACAACTCATGCTCAATTGGTTTTCCCATATTTTGAGGGATGTTGTTCCTTCCTCTTCCTTGTCTTCCTCTCTTTCTTCTCTCTTCTTTCGTGGTATTATTGATCTTCTTGATCCTGCACCTTTTCTTTGTGCATAATCTCTTCTCATTGTTCTCTATCCAGTTTTCCTACCCAATAGTCCCCAAAAACTCACTTGTGGCTCATCCTGAGCCACTTAGGCCCGTTGTGTCGTGATCTTCCATCCCTCAATGAATTTCTAAAGGATCTCCTTTGCTTCCTGTACTAATATTGTGACTTCAACCTCCTAGTTCACAATTTCATACAATGTCTGTGATGTCAAGCTATTTAATTTAACCTCAGTTTCTTGCACTACTAATGTTGTGTTGGTTTGTGCAGTAGCTAGTTCCTATAGTACCCTTAGTGCCTCATTTTGTCATGGTCACAACTCCTGTGTGATACTTCAGTGTTCTTTTTTCAACTGTTCCACCTCAAGGTATAGTTTCCTGTTAGTTAGTACTACTAACATTCTTTTTGTTGGTGGGAGAGTATTTGCATGCTTCATGGCCTAAATGTCTTGTTCTTGCGAAACCCTTATTTTCTCATCCAACGCTTGCATCTCTGGGGTGTTTGTTATCTCTATCCACATGCACATTCCTTCCTCACATATATTTATACACTCTTGTGCCAAGATTTAATCTTCACCATCATTGTCTACGTAGTCCTTTCTCTTTGTGCTCTTTGTTCCAGTGGTGTCCCTGGTGTTGTGTGTGACTCTATCTCTGTGCCCTTCCTTCAAAGTCCTTTAATGACCTCGCTAATATTTATGAATTGTTATTCTATCGTGGCTTCTATAACCATTGGTACTTCTGGTACCTCCTTATATAACTGTTATACCGCTACTTGAACTTTTTGCACCAATTTCTCGACTTCCTCCTTTTCCTTCTCTATTTCTTCAGCCTTTTCCTCTACTAATTTCTTTTCCTTTGTGAATTTCTTGGCTTTCTCTTCTGCTTCAATATTTCCTTTTGTGGATTTCTTGGCCTTCTCTTCTCCTTCACGATTCTCCCTCTTAGCTTCCTCTTCCTCGCTATCTACTTTTCTTTTTTCCTTTTATGTATTCTATACATGTTGTTGTATAAAACACTTTTCCTGTAGCACCTTGGTATATTGCTTCTGCAATTCCTCTTTCTCAGCCTCCACCTTTTCTATTTCCATGGCTGCACTATCTATGCAAATGTGTAATTCCTATGTAATCCTCGTATGTAAGCTCTATAACACTTATGTACTCATCTGGGATACGACTAAGGCCATGTGACATAGTCCCTATAACTACTCTTGACTTCTAGGGTTGGGTAGCTCACATATCCCTACTGGCACTTTGATCGCTCTGCATGGTGTTATCGCCTAAACCAACCCTGTTGTTTATGAAACTTTTGTCGGACTTGTTTGGCCTATTCCTAGTCCTTTCATAGGTGTTAATTGAATTTTTTCTAGGGTCTTTTAGATTACCCCTAGTTGTTCATGTATTACTTCCGATTTATTGGTCCATCCCTTGAATACCTATTCATCTAACCTGTGTTGCATCCTACTACTTTTTTTGTCCATCATCTACTAGAGTGATACGAGTTGATCCTACATATCCTTGAGGTGTGCTTCTTACTTCTTAGTTATTTTCTCCCAAATATCCTATGTAGTTCGCCTATTTGTTGGCCAATTATTTCCATGTATCCTTCAATTAATATGTAGAATGAACATGGTGGTCTTTGTGCCTTAGTTATCATATATTCTCTCCCTGATTATGTTTCTCCCTTATCCTTCCTTTTTATGCTTTTCTTTAGGGATGTTGATGTGTCAAGTATGACCCTTTTTCTTGTTGGTTGATATTTTCCTTCTGTATCCCCTAGCTCTTCAGAACTATTCTCCCATTCCTCTTATTCATCTGATGGGTCTTCCCTATCTGTGGGGTTCTTTCTCTCCTCTTCCTGGGTCTAACCCTGGATATGGGTTCCCTTGTTCATCTCCTTGTACCAGTCTATAAGTTTTGGTTCCACTTCCTTTGATGTCACCCTATAGCTCATTTGTGTCCATTGTTGTGTTGGGTCCTTTGCAGCTTGTACATACATATGGTGCATGATAGCTCTAAACCACAGGATGCCTTTTTATGCTACTACAATTTCTATTGGAATGCACAGTGTGTGTCTTAATATCCGTGTGATATAGTCTAAGTAGGTAAATAATACAATGTTTGTCTTGGTTTGTCTCCTCTTCAGTGTTGTGTGCCATAAGTTGGTATGCTTGCGATCTATTGTGTGACTACCTAATGTGCACATGGACTGGTAATATGCTAGTTCTCTCCATCCAACTAGTGCAACCAATATTGAAAGCCGTGCATAATGGAACTCGATGCCCTTTTCCCTGTCCTCTGTGAAATCTTGTAAAAACTGGTTACTAATAAAATTGGACCAGTTCATCTATATCCCTTCTATACATTTCTCCAAGATGATAATTACTATGGCTAGTACTTCGTCTCTGTGACATTTGTGCAATATTTTGCATGCAAGAACATGTGTTGAAAACCTTACCCTTTTATTACTGATGTGTTGGACATCTAGTCCCCTCTTTCCACATACTCTTATGAATTTTTATTTCATTTCCTATGAAAGCTAATTTAATGCATGCTTTCCTAACTATTCGTGATGCCATAGCTCTGTGAAAAATTTTGTTGTTACCACCTTCACTCTAATTGGGTGATCTATGATCGTTCTCAAATCTCAACGACTGTTGGATCCTCTACTGAATTCACCCATTTATAATAGTTTCTAGTTGTATTCGTGGAATTCACATGCTAATCTACATTCTTATCGTGTTGTGCTCCTCATACAGGTTTTCATGTTGGAGAATCATTTGACATGTTCTGGTACGATTATTCCAAGTGTGTAAATCTTTTTGCATGCCTTCACTAATAATGAAATATCGTCACAATGGTTCTTCCATACCCCAAGTAGTACGTCCATTTCATATTAACAATATCGGTCATCTTTGTTTCCTTCGTCCTATTAATGATATTGATCATGCTTGGTTCCTTAGTCGTAGGGGGTTGTTATGTGTCCACTTAAGTTTTTCAGTTCTGTCAACTTTTCACATCGATTTTCCATTTATGTAGACGTTCCTTTCGCTTAACTTGTTATGGTATGTCATGATGATATATCTTTTATTTTTTTCTTATTCTGTCATTCCTCCTTCCTTGCACAAGTGTTTTATTTCTTTGTTCCCTTTTCCTCGTTATTTATCCTTGTCTCATGGGCCTATGCCATCGATTGGGCCCGTTGTTTCTTATGAAATCATGGGACTTGTCCTTATTCATATGTAACTATTATTTCCTTCTTCGTTGTTCTTGAAATCTATCACGCCACGTGGAAGAGTGTCATTACTATCGTTGCCTTGACCATTTTTGCATCGGATTTCCCTAGTTGGCACAGTTTCCCCTACCTGCGTAGTTTCCATTATCAATTTGTATGCACAAAGTGTCTACTTTACTGGTTTAGAATCAGGATTAATATGGATTCTCATTTATCATAGCTTCTGAACTATCCCTTTCATTTATGGGAAATTCCTCGGGAATAAGTCCTCGTACTCGTGCAGTAATTCGACTATTTTTTCGATGGTTTCGCATCCCAGTAGTCTCCTATCTGTGCCAAATTTGCATTTTCTTCTCTTCCAATATAAACTTTGCATGTATTGACTAGCTACTCATATGTTGTATATTTCATCTATGGGCCCTCTACTAGTCATTCTCCCTCTGTTTCATGTACTTGGATGTTGTGAGGATCATCATCGTCCTGATCCTCTTGTGTTACATTATAATATTAAAGAAATTTATGGATTTTCATAGAATAATTATGTGCGCTGCATATTGGCATTACTTCTATTTGTTCATCTTCATTGCATATCGATCTTACTTCCACATTTTCTTCTTCATTGAATATTTTGTTTTTGATTGCCTAAAGTGTTGTATATATCGAGGGTGACTTATGTTGAAATGTAAATGTTTCTTTGAATCTTTGACTTATGTAATCCCACTATGTTGTGTCTTTGTGCACTTCCATTTATAAATATCAATTTTTGAATATTGTCTTGAGAGTATAAATGAACCTATCCATCCATTCCAACTTGGGAAATGCATTCCACTGGTTCTCACATTGCGTAATATGCTCTGTTGGGTTTCCTTCACTGGTATATTTTGGCATCATGTCTTCTTCTTCGATATTAAATATTATCTATATTAGTATCTTAGAATGTTTCCAATCTTCCATGGTTCCTTTGTGTGTTACCCACCATCTTGCAGGTTTGACTTTCAATACAATGTCCAATGCTAGCAACCTATGTTGCTTTGGTACCTATGCCTCAATTTTTTGTGTGCATGTTGTTATATATTTCAAGCCATCATACCTAGGAAGGTTGCACAATTCTATTATAATCCATCGTATAGACCTTGTTATGCATGCACATCATCGTGTTGAGACTTCATGCATCCTCTTCTTCTAGTTTTCCATACATGCTTCTGAGCTTGATGTACACAAACTGATAAATCTCCAACTCAGTGCTTCATCTTCGGTAGGGTTAACATAATCATCTATCCTTTCCATGATGTTATATAGGTGATTGATTTTATCTCCCTGCACTGATTCAATTTATCGCCTTCCTTCTTTTGGATCTAAGGGTGCAATAACTTTCTGGTCTCCGAATTCAATTATCATCTCGTGCATTTTCAATTTGATAATAGATTGGTTACCAAAGGTCCATTCTAGTCCCATTAACATTGGATATGGTTGGCAATCATCCACAATCTCAATAAATTCAAAGTCTGTGACATTGTGCACTCCATCTATGTTCACGAGTATTCCTTAATCAGCCAATATGTACTATTTTGTACTGATTTTCAAGTATCAATTGGATGGGTGACCATGCTAATTTTGGTTTCCCATCATCTCCCATGTATTCTTAAGTATCACCTTCATGTAATATCCTAGGTCCAATATCACATTGTCTATGTCATATTCTCCAATCTACGCACTGAACATGAATTCTTCATTGGTCCTTTCCTTGCACAACAATTGGTTCACTACTTTCCTTTTAGTAGGGGTTTCCTTTCCTTGATTGCAGCTATTGATCATAGAGAATAATGTATGCAATTCATTTTCATCTTCAACCAACTCAAGACGACTCTAAATTTGTTTTCCTAAGGTGCTTACCTTCTCCAATGATTCTTTGGTCATGAAATGGTCCTTAGTGGAATGCACATCCTCCATAGGTGGTATCACTAATGTGGACGTTGTCTAGTCCTATCACATGAGTTATCTCCATTGGTCTCCTTCTCTTACTATGGCTCAAATGATCGTGTATGTACTTATGATTTATTTAACCACTCCTCAACCAATTTATTTGCGTTGGTTGCATCCATCCCTACTTTGTCTTCTCCATGCCTAACAACCTCTATTTTGGGTCCTTAGTCCTGTATTTGGGTGGATATATTTTGAATATTCGAGTTTTGGTTCTAATTCCCTCCAGCCTACCATTTTTCTAGCAATTGTGGGAAGTCCTCTATTGCATGTTCAACTACTCAAAATTAAGTACATGTTCCACAAGTATTTTGGAAATCATGCGCTAAGTGTCCTGGTTGGTTATAAATTATAACATACTATGGGGCCTCTTCCTCCTCACCCAAAGTTTGTTCGAACTTTCCCCCTACCAAATATTCCTCGTTTTCCTTGATTGAATCCTCTTGGAGTATTACACTTCCCTCCTCCTTCTGTCACAACATTCTCCTCTTGAAACTTGTACATGTCTATCATTCATTCCCTCATTAGATTAAATGAATGACAATATTTTCCTTCATGTCCCACTGATTTGAAAAATGTATAGAATAAGCTTCATGGGGTATGCATATATTTCTATAATAGCTATCACTCATGGGGGTTATATCCCCACTTCTTGCATATCTCATAGTATCCTCCTCTTGGTAGCGAATTTGGTGCTCTAGATACTAAATACTACACAAAGAATGGACTTTCATCTTTGTGGTGACCTTCAGCCCTGCATTTGGTACACCATATATGTTCTCGCTTATGTTTCCCCTTTGTAATTTCTTTCAACTGAATTGTTAATGCAACTAGTTGGTTCCATATCGGTGCCATTCCTCTATTGTCTTTGACCAAAGAGGCATCTAATTTCATAGCAATTTCTAGTGCCTCAAGATACAACGTAATCTTTTGTTGTATTAAAGGACTACGGATGTGAGGTAACAAGAATGCACTGAACCACTCTCTATGTTGCTAATCAAGTATTTGAAATGTTAACCTCCCCATCACATCTTTGAATCTCTTATAGAACTACCATACTAGCTCATTTTGTACTTTCTTGATCTCCTTGAGCTTAGTGATGTACTGTGACTTAGACATTGGTTTCTTAAATTCTTTTAAAAATGATTGTGTGATCTCTAATAATTCCCTTGTTTGACCCACTAGCATATTAATTTGGAGCTTCATGTGCCATACTAGTGAACTTCCTTGAAATGTTTTTTCCAGCTACTCGATATTTGTGCCATCATTGTGGACATTATTTTCATCCCAGATGGTTTCACATACAAACACATGTTGTCATCGATCCTCAGATACAATTCCTTTGAACTCTGATAATCTCAATGTATTATCTACTCTTTCCATGTTGTTGGGTGTAGGACCCCTTCCTGGTGATGTTGGTTGAGTCTGACTACCTATACCACTACCACTACTTTGGATATTGCTTCTCTGTCTGCCATTATTGATTACAAGTGCTCTGGAAATATATTTGAATGTTGTCTCTAATTCAAGTGATGCAAACGAGGCTTTTGTTTCAAGCTAGGAATTTTCTTGGATAGGACTCACTGGTTCTTCTATGAATGGAATGAATTGGATATCTTCCTTGTCTCCCTCTGTCTATTATACTTTTATGACATGGACAATTTCGTGATGGTCTGGGTACTAACTATGTTTCTATTTCTCCCCGACCGCAATTCTCAACTTGTTGTACTTTCTCCCACTGTGCCAGACTCCAAATTCATCTTCTCCTTCTGATATCACTTATTCTTTGTCTTGCATGGTCAGTCTCCCTTTCCTCTTTCCATTTTCCTACCCTCAGTTCAACTCCTAGTCTAAAATCCTCAGTCCATCCCTTTGTGTAAAGTTATTTAGTTATCTGACTCCATCACCATCACTTATTTATATAATAAAAACAATTTTATTGAGGTAGCTAATGACCTTATGAATTTTCCTCGTGGACCTTTGAAGAAGTATCTTTCTGCAACATTGTAATCCTGGGTACAGTCTATGGAAAATTATATTACGTATCATCCCAAGATACTATCTAGCCAAAATTCCACTGTGCGAGATGTCCTATTGTCTAATGTGTCCACTCATCTCACTAATTCATGAGTCCAGTTCTTTAGCGCATATGGTCTATGTATGCTAGTGTTTTCGACAAATGTCTCAATCCATTTTGCTAAAATATTAGGAAATTCACCAAAAAATACCTCATGCAATTTTGTATACACATAACTTTGCAGCCATTGCTTATGCTCTTACATAAATTCTTGTTCTTTTTTCTCCATCTATTCGGTTATTTCGTTCCTCGTAGGTTTCCAAAACAATCCCTCACTTTTCGATTCTAGCTCCCGACAAAGAAACAGTTTGTTGGTGTGCGCGCAGGAAGGTTCAAGACCCTAGGCTCAAGGTAACTTGCCCAACAAAACCATACAGATACATTCCCTTTTGGCATCACCTACAACTAGGCAAATTCTCACCCTAAGTATCCTTATGGGGACTACAAGAACCAAGATTCTGGAACACTGAGGGAATGAAGGGAGAGACACTCTGCCATACCTAAAAGATCCTTTAGCACTCTAGATCCTAATAATGTGACTCCGTTACTTGATTCTATATGCATATCAGTCTATATTCTCATCATTTAGAAGTTCAACATACAATTAATGTTACTATGCATGAATCTATCAACATTATTAGTAAAGATAATCATTCACCCATAATAAAAGAAGGAATTAACATCATACATACTTGAATTAACATATTACAAATATGAACATCCATTCCACAACATAATTTGACACAAAGATATCGTGGTTCACCCCCTCCTAAGATACGTCGACAAAATACATGCGTCTTTGTTATAGTTAAGGAATTCTTCTTGCGCTCTGCACTACAATAATGTGCAATATACATTCCCCTGCTTACATTCAGGGATTCTATAAACATAATATCCTACAATCACAACAATTCCTCATAATTCCTTTGGTTCTTCAATTTTTCCTCTTCTATTGTGGTTGTTGTCACTTCTACTCTCTTTTCTTTACTTCTCAATTTCTCTCCTATATCTCCTGAACTTCTTCCATATTTTATATATTTAGGTCCATTTTCTCTTCAAGTTTTCTTGCTAGCTCATAGTGAGTTGGATCCCACTCATGCTCAACTAGTGATAACTCATTATGAGTTGGATACAACTCATGCTCGACTGGTTTTCCTGGATTTTGCAGGATATTGTTCCTACCTCTTCCCTTTGTTTCTCTCTTTATTATCTCTTCTTTTATGGTCCTCGTGATCTTGTTGATCCTGCACGTTTTCTCTATGCATCGTCTATTCTTGTTGTTCTCTATCCAAAATTCTTTCTCAACAGGAAGAATCTATTCCCAGATACCCACTATAGACTCTACCTTACTATGCAAGAACAATAACATCCCCACAACCCATTACAATAATATCATGATAATAATAACTTGATCCCAACCCAAACAACAACAAAACAACAATATCTCTCTTAAGCCCTCATTCATCAACTTTGGAACACTTTCCTTTGAACCAATCAACTAATCATCCAACCAACCTCTGTAACCTTGTTCCTCATCACATTACCTCCCTCTTTATACCTTTCTCCTAGCCACTTCTCAAACTTCTCGTTCTGCTACTTTTCTAGCCTTTTTCCTCTGGCATCCATTTCTTTTGTTGCTTTTCTAACTTCTTGTCCAACTGGCGCATTGTGTTTGTTTTTCTTCTTCATTGTTATTACACTTTTAGTTATCTTTTAACTCTTCTAACTCATTTTATTTATTGTCCCTTCTCCAGCTAGTCATGCAACACTTTCCTAAAAAAAATCATTTCTGAAAAAATGTACAGTTCTAAAAAACGAAGGGCCCAACAAGATATTACCTTGGAATTGGATTTCTTCAATGAGATTAAGGATTTTTTTCATTTTAGGTAAGGTATGCCATGGATATGTTGAAAAGGTTCAGGATGATGAATTGTAAACCAAAACCAAATCTAATTGCAATAGGGAAAAATATTATCAAAGAGGATGTGGGATCCAATGTAGATCCAACTTTAATCAAGCAATTGGTTAACACCCTCATGTACCTCACTACCACTAGGCCAGAAATTATGTATGTTTTCATTTTGATTTCTAGATTCATTGAGTCTCCAAAAGATTCACATTGGCAAGTTGGAAAAATAATTATGAGATATATTGTTGGAACAATAGGATATCGTATATTATAATCCATCACTAGTAATGATTTTTTGATTGGATATATTAACAGTGGTTTTGCAGGTAGCATTGATGATAGGAGGAGTACTTCATGATATGTCTTCAATCTTGGTTTACATGTGATTTCATGGGAATTCAAGAAGCATCCTATTGTGATGATTTCATCAGTTGAAGCTCAATATGTAGTAGCCACAACAACAACTTGCCAAGCAGATTGGTTACGTAGAGTATCGATTCATCTTCTACAAGAACAAGAAGGATCAAATCTAGTGTATTGTGACAACAACTCAACAATATCTCTATTGAACAAACATGTTTTCCATAAAAAAGAAAGCATATTGATATGAGATATCACTTTTTTAGAGAGATTGTAAACAATGGATAAATCTACTTGGAATCTTGTAGATCAAATGACCAATTAGTTGACATATTTACAAATCCATTGGAAATAGATGTGCTTGAGTTTCATAGATATAATTTAGGTGTTGTAAACACTAAATCATTTAGTTGTAGTAATTAAGGGAAGTGCTAAAATATGATTACTCTCGTAGCTATTTTAGAAAAATTTTAATTTTAAACTCTAGAAAAGTTTTAGTTAATTGAAGAAAGTTCTAGAAGAGTTGATATCTCAATTTTCTATTATTAATAAATTTTGTGTATCTAACTCTCTATCCAAAAGCAATGAAATGAATCGTTTTAGAGTTGTATCTGCTTTATATTTGGTTTTTGTGTGATTGTGCTTGATTTATAGAGTCATAGTTATTTTTAATTAGCCCCTTCCTCAAAAAAAATAAAAAATAGACGGATGATTCAACATCATGTAACTCTAGTGCATGTGTGTGGAAGAATATTTATGCCTTTATCCAATTCAACATCCTAATGCACTATTGATATAATAGTTCAACATGGTGATTATAATCTATTAAACATAAGCTATTGGAATTCAATTGATAAATATATACATTTAATTATATAAATTTAACAATGCATTCAATTTTCTATATTTAATAACACATGAGGGGAACTATGCATGGAATTCATGATTCAAATATAAACATTTTAAACTTAAATAAACATTCGGAATGCTCAAATCATGATGACTACTGAAATCTGAATTCGTAAGAAAAAAATCTAAGTATATAGGCAAATGTCGATAAAAATTCAAAAAGACTATAGAAATATTTAATTCTAGGAAAAGGTCATTCAAGATTGAGAAATAAACTAATCCCTATGATTAAAAATTCAAATTTGAGGTAAAAATAGCGGAGAATTTAAAATAAACCCTTTAATATCACTGAAAATCGTGGATACCTCTATTAAATAGGTATAATTGAGATATTAAATTTGAAAGCATTGTCCTCTAGTCTTTGTAAGCCGGTTTTGCGGGAATATTGCATTTAAAGTGAATATTTATAAAAGAATGAATTTGGCTAAAATCCTAGTGAATTGAGAAAAAAAAAACTTAAAAACAATACGAAATATTATAATTTTAATTTGGTCGCTATGGAAAATCAAGAAGACATCCTTAAATATCATTAAGATTGTGAATAATTTTATCGATTATGTGGAATGCCGCCATAAATCCAATAGTGATCTTTTTGGTTTCTATAATGAGTTTCAGGTACATTGCATTATGTAGAAAACCTAGATATTTGGACTTTTTATACTTAAATTTCAAAATGTAGACAACGCAGGTGTTTGGTTCGAATTTGAGAAAAGATGTCAATAGGACAGAAGAGTTTAGTTATAAAATAGTAACAGAGGACAAAATAGTTTACTTGGACATGAATAACATTGATTTTATCGAGCTATGTGGTAGCTATGCCACAAATTCACATAGCTATGGCACAAATTCAAATAGAATAAATGAATGGACTGGATGTGTTCATGATTGTTATTTTCATTTCCCACCACGTCCTGAACAAGTCATGAAGATGCATAGGCCTCCTAGAAGGATGTAGGAGTCGATGCATACATAGTTATTGATGTTTCAACCATCTGAATGAAGTTTCAAATAAAATTGTGGAAGCTTCAAATAAATCCTAAATTTATCTTAATCGTAAAATCTTGGAATATGCAAATAAAATTCTAACTCTATCTAAACCCTAACCCTATATGTGGGATAGTTTTTACCATTAATCATGTAAGATGGTACTGCAACTTGCATGATGTCGTTGAAGAGAAGCATTAGCCATGTAAAGAAATTTTATTGGAGAAATCTCACTAGCATAGCCTATTAGATCTCCCTATGATCTACCTACTAATCCTAGATAGATAGTGGGGCTAGAATTCTATGGTTTTCCTAGATCTAAGTAGATTTATTTCTTTTTAAACAAGATGGGTGGTGAACATATCTTTCAAGTGACGGTTGTCCCCATGTATTTGGCTAGTGGAACTCTTAAGATCCATCTCTAGCTCCTCCAATCTTCTTCCCTCACACAAGGAGACAGACAACTACTAATCTACTTTCTCTTCTAGTATTAGGAAATCCAAATCTATTAGATCTATCTTGACCTATACCACATGAGATCAAATCCAAACATTTACAAATCAAATGCAAACAATTTGGGGGAAAACCTATGATATGTTTATTAAAATAACAAAAATACATCAATGCCATATCTTGGATGGAGATGTATTCCCCTTTTCTCCTTGCTCCTAGCTCCCATTTGGCTTCTCAATATGACTAGGAAATTCGATTGTGGTTGCACTGAATAAGAGAATCTCCTTTGTAATTGGACAACATAACTATGTAAATGATTCTTCCTCACCATGCTCAAGACTTTCCTTGATAGAGGCTTGGGAAATCTTCTAGATCTTCGACAAAGCTGTAGAAACTCGAATGATGTGAGTTCCTAGGCTCATACCACAAAGATACAACTCACCCATCTCTTATCTCTTTGTAACTCATCGAGCCGTAATTTTATACAGATCATCTCTTGTTGCACTATAAATGACATGTGACGATCATCTTGTTTTGTCTCCTATGAGTTTCGCGACAAACCTCAAAAAGGTCTTAAATCTCAAGAAAAAAATGCTCTTGGGATTTCATCTTCTTCTACTCAATTCCCTTCTAGCCTGTAGAGTGGAAATTAAGGATATAACATATTCCCCATAATGTGTCAGGGTAGGAAAGGAATTAATGGATGAAATACATTACAATAAAATAGTTTCCATGTGAGGTAGCATGAGGAGAGAGTAAAGGGGGTCTAAAGGTCAAAGAGTTCCTACAATCAAACACCAAGGATGAATGTGTATATAAATCATCCCCCCAAGTAGACATACTAATACTTTGAAGAGCATGGCTACCAAACAATAAACTGTGCATCCATGACATGAAATGCAAGGCCATGGCCACTAAAGAATACGTGGTGGATCCATGTCATCAATGAGATCATAACCATGAGACAATACAATGTGGATCTATGTCATGTATACAATCATGGAAACCAACAAATATCATTTGGGTGTATGACACAACATATATACATTAGGAAGACAACAAGCATTGAGGGAAGTGCCCTTGAAGTCTTCAAAGTATGCATATACAAGTGATATACTTCATCACAACCTGCTAGGGGATGTTGTAACAGAATGATGTCACCCCAAACCCAAGTTCTTCATCTGAAACCATGATGGTACAAATATACATCATGGAAATACATGATTTGACGTTGAGCATAGTATAAATCATATGATTACTTGTCATTGGGGTATATTTTTAACAAACATGAGGGAATCCACTCATGAGGAAGATGGACCACAAGGTACCTAGTACACTATAGAGAGTGTGAATAGAGGATATAATTTTGAGCACTTGTATAATAAATAGATGAGGATTCAATGATGTACACCCACTATAGATCATAAGGAGGCATGCCACTAATGACTGCAAGCTCCAAGATACTATTTGGTTTCTAGATCCCTTTCCTAGATAATGTTCTGAAGTCAATATGAAGATATATGTCGAAGGAGGGCCTTAATGTATCCCCCATAAATTGACACAAAATATACATCGAGAGATGATGTGAATATAGAGTAACACTAAGTATAACTGACATAGGGATGGCTGACCTGGAATGTCAATAAAAAACTAGATGGTTTACTTAGGCTTAAACTTCCCTTGAACATATAACACAACGAAATGGTGACTTGGCAGAAAGGAAAAAAAAGTGCAAGGATATACCACAACAACGCAGGGGGCATTGAAGAAATATCCATGATGATTGGAAGAATAACCAACCTAAATAGTATCTCTGACCCATATTAATGGGATGACTCTATTATTGCAGAAGTTCTAGGTTGGGAAAATTCTGAACCAACCACCAAATGGTGACGAATTTTATAACACCTACCCACTGTCACCTTAGGTAGGTGTTCTCGCCACTTTAGAGATGATAGAATCACCTCAAGGGGGGAATATTGGTGACCCCAGGGGAATGAGATTAAAAGTGAAGTGATGAAAGAATGTCCCCCCTATAGGTTAAGGTATAAGATGCGGAGAGGCTTGGGAAAGTTTCTAAGTGGTAGTCAATAGTTTTCAAGAGATAAGAACAACTTCAAAGAGTGTTTTACATGCCCAAGACACAAGAAAAATCTATGCATATATGTATAATGTTAGCTAGACAAGAAAGTTAAGATTTCTATCCCTAGCTGCAGAAATAAACAACAATGGATATCATCAAAGAAAAAAATACTAAATCTACCAAACAATTTTCTAAAAGTCCAACAATGAAACAAGGCTTTAATAAAAGGTGTTTGCAGAGATATTTTACATCCTTATGTCTGTATAAAAAACGTTGTTACAACAGTAAATCCAATCCCCAAAACTCACAAAGAATCCACTCAAAAGTTGCACTAGACCAAGTAGATAAATGTGGAAAACTCTTGGAAAATCTTGACAGTTGAAAAGCAAGTTATAAATGAAAATTGTTAGTGTTTCTGCATCCCTAATTGTTGTAGATGACTTTTTGTAATAGTATCAAGAAATAATTTAGGAAAGATGACTCCCTTGTGGCTCAATAAAACTTATATATCAAAGAATTGATTCTAACTTAGACAACCTTCAAAACATAAAATTTCAGGTTAATCAATGAAATATTTTATTTCTCCAATGCAATTACACTATTTCCTTTAGATATTGGGTTATGGATTCAAGTAAAAAGAGACTCAAACAATTTTATCTCCTTGTGGGTGTAAACCCTCTTACTCCCCAAGGCAAGAAAATGTTAAGATAAGAGATACTAGGAGGGTGTAATCCCTTTTACTTCTCCTAGTAAAACCTTCTGCAACAAATAACCTCTAGACAAAAATGATAGATAATGGTGGGGTTGTAAATCCTTATACTCCCCAAGAAATATAGAAATCAAACTTTTAACTAAGCAATGAACATCAACAAGATAAATCATTACCTATTTCAAGAAATGACAATATATACCGCTCCTTACCAAGATAAATCCACCACACATGCCAAAGAGAAAATCCAATAAGGGTAGTGCATTACTTCTTCCTCCAATAACATAAAGAAACCAAGATAAAAAGCACAATAGAGAAAATGTTTCCCAATGAGGGCGCAAATTTCAGCCAAGTGCTTCTCACAATGGGAGAGTTATGTTATGAAAAGAGATTTACATGATCCATATTTATACAGAATGTCTAAAACATAGTTTGTACACTTAATTAGGGTAAAACATAATATAAGGGGTCAACAACTCTCATCTTAGCCCTTTACACAAATAATAATATTTAATTTTCACTTTTGCACATTAGAACCCCTAAAAATAGGATGACATCACCCCTTTAGGGAGACATTTTGGCACTTCGAGAATGTCATTGGAGTTGGGGAAGCATTCCTAGGCCTCCAAAGGCCACTTGTCATTCATCAAAGCCCCTTATTCATGATTAAAATCATCCTTCCTTCAAAACATTTCATTTTTCAATGAAAAATACCTCCATCACCACAAACCCTAGCCCTAGGTGACATCAAGCCTTAATAGGTGACGTTTTGCCTTTCCTAGGCAAGTCGTTTGGCATGTGAGAGATAGGTTATGTCTTCCAATGTGTCTTCTAGGCCTCTAAAGGAAACTCATCATGATCCGACATGTGCATCCTTGGTATCCAACCTATGGGATTCAAGCCCCATGGAAGCCCAAACTAGGCTTGTTCCTCCAAAACTGTCCACCAAACAAGTTCCTCCAAAAAAAATAGGCACGCACTCCAAGGATATCAAATAAAAATACCATGGAAAGTGAAAATAGCATATAATAAACAATGAACCTAAACATGTGCATCAAAACTACCTCATCAAATTACACAAATAGGCCCATGAACAACCTGCACAATAGATGTTGGCTCATGCACAAAAGGAATAGGCTCAGATGTGTCATAGTTATCTTATCGCATTTGTAAATTGACCGTGTGGTCACACATGAAAACATAATAGCTTGAGGAATAACCCTCATCTTGAGGTGTACCTGCCATGCCCCCTTGCATAGGGGTAGGATTTGTGGAAACCATATGTTGAAGTTGAGCGGGGAAATGATGAGTTAAGGAAATAGGCTATTTGGGGGCCTTTTGCTGTTCTAAATAGTGATGGATATCATAATTTTAAGGACATTGATGAGTAGGGTAGTCCTCCCCACAAATCGTGCATGGGAACTGACTCTTCTTCTTCTTCTCTTTTTTGCCCTCCTCTTAAGTGTTTTTGGTTTCATCTTTTGTTAGATTCCTCAGTTGAATCGTCAGCGATGTTATTGGATAAATATCACCAATATGGTGTGTTATATCTCCCTAGGATATTCCTACTGATCCTAGACATACAATGAGGATAGTATTTTATAGTTTTCCTAGATCTAAGTAGATTTGTTTCCTTTTAACCAATATGGGTGGTGACCATACCTTTCAAATGATAGTTGTCCTTTCATATTTGGATGATGCAACTCTTGAGATCCAGGTCCATCTCCTGATGATGCAACTCCTGAGATCCAGGTCCATCTCCTGCAATCTTCTTTTTTCACACAAGGATAAAAAAAAACTGCGGATATACTTTCTCTTCTAGTATTAGGAAATCCAAATATATCATATCTATATTGATATATACCACATGAGATGTCACATCGTCAAGTATTTAAAACAATTTATTTTAAAAATTGTTGTGTTAAAAATAAATTTCCATTTTTGGAAATTTGGATTTGAATTTGTGGAAGTATGTAATTATTATTTTTATGATTGTTGGGCAATTTTTTGACTTGTCAACTGTCCTTTTTGATGGACAAATGTATGAGACATATATTTTAATAAATTAAATGTTGCAAAATAGGTAGAACAACCAGGTTAAAAATAATTGACTATGACTCCATGAGTGGGGAACACGTTTGAGTTAACTCAGAGCTTACAAGTGTTAGAAGTTGAGTTATGTCACTATCAGCCCCTAAAAATCACAGATTTTTAAAGAAGTGAATTTCCCAAGGAGAAAATGGATGGAAAGTCCTAGGCAATGGAAAAATGATATATACAACATATGTGTGAGGTAGTACGCTTCTTACTATGTTATGGAACTCACTATTTGTTTTTGTGAGCACAGGTGTTGTTAGGCAAATGATTTTTTGAACTGTTCAGAGAGACAGTGGCAAAGCACTGATGCTCAGTTTTCCATTATGGAGTCATGATCAGGTTAAGGGGTGACCAGGACAAGTAATTGTGTCTTTTATGTATCTACGTTTGGGTGGAACATGATTGTTACATTTATTTTTCGACATAACTGTTACAGATATGGATCTTTATCTCATTATTTTTCGCTTATGTAGGATTATTGAATTGTCTATAGTTGCAAGATCTGATCTATATAGTTGTGTTTTAATATTCATGAGGGATTTAATTATTAACATGCAACTAGTAGTTTAGATGTATTTTATTGTATATGTTGGATACATATATAAATATATATTAAATTGCATATAGCTATAGAATCAGATGCAGTTGTAGAATTTTATTTAGTTATGGAAATTTGGTATAGCTACATAATGGTATGTATATTAAAGAATTAGATTTTATACAGACACATGCCTTCCACATGAGTTAAATGTATCTTCTTCATTTCATATAGTGTGTAATTATAGACAATGATGAGTAGAATGGTTTTGTAAATATCTTAGAGACTACAGAAAATCAAATACATATATATTTGGGATTTAAATACTTTTATGGGAAAGTTTACTATCTTGGTAATAAGGTATAGATTTCGTAAAAATCAAAAAATTATTTATGAAATTATTATAGATTTTGTGAGTAAATTCATATAGAACAAGAAGTAATTTACATGTAGTATTGATTATTTTCCATCTTATCGAATATATATTTCACAACAGAAAATGTATCAACTCATGTATTGATTAAAGAGAAATACATTATAAAAAGACTATGTGTATTAAGAAGATATATCATAGATAGGAAATGAGAATGTAGAGAAGAAACATAGTTTTTATATATATTCTAGATCTGTCATGAGACTTAAATCAATAATAGACAAAGAAATAAAACTCATAGCAGGTATTCTTAATAATAGAAGTTTATTAAATTATGACTTGAAGGACAGTAAAAAATAGAGTGTGCCATACAAATCAATTCTAATGATCTCTAGAAAGAGATCTAGAAAAAGAAACACGATTCCAAGATGGAACCAAAATACCTTCCACATCCTTAAAACTTTTCCTTACTTAACTGCACGAGTTATATTCAACCTCAAAGATAAACAAAGAGTAATTTGAGAGACCCTTGATGAAAATAGTGTAAATATAATAAAAATAGTTAATAGAAGAGGAAGGAACGAATTGTCAAACCATTTATCTCTTACGGTTCGATTTTCACTGAGAGTATACTCCATGATCACCAGTGTCTAATTGTTTTCTTCTATGTTGAGTATATATGCCATAACTCATAGATTGATAAATAGTTAATAACTGAGCCCTAGAAGAAATTTTGAATGTGGAGAAAGAGGGAAACATGGATGCTCGATGGGTTCCGCCCCATCATTATTGTTGTGTCCAAGTGGATAACTCAAGATGGTAATTTAATCAAGTGCAAATAAAGAAATCAAAATCTCTTTATTTTATTATGGGTATTAACGAATACAATGTATTTCAATCATCGAGAGTTAATTACCATAATGCATATATATATAGTGATGATTCAAGAAAAATCTTGAATCAAAGACAAACTGCAGTTGTAGTGATGATTTAGATGAGGATGAATAAATAGCCAACTTTATAAGGAAGTTAAAGAGAGGAACCAACAAGTACAAATGTATGTTTTCCTTAAAATGATTTAATTGTGGTAAAATTGACAATTTTTCAAATAAGTGTCCTCATTCTAAGAAATCAGATAATGATTAAGAGGAAGATCCCCAGAAAGAAAATAAACATCAAAAGGGAAATAGGAAATATAAAAGGAAAGTCTTCAAGAAAAATATCTACTCAAGAGAAGACAGTTCTTTATCTAATGAAGATGATGAAAGTGATAGTGACTTGGAGAAAGTACTCGTTATGGCTACGAAAAATAGAAAAAATGATGAAGAAAGTGAAGTGGATCTTGAGGCATAATTAATCAGTGCTTTAATTGAGCTAAAGACATAAAGGAATAAAAATGAATCATTCAAAGAAGAAAAAATCCATTTGAGAACCCTACTTAAAGAAGTTGAAATATAGGAAACAGTAATATACATCCAGATAATAAATAAATAAAAAGAGTGTGAGAAGCTTGAAAAGGAAATCATGACATCGAGAGATGAAATCAACAAGCTCAGGAAGAACTTTAAAAGTTCTCAAGTATCAAAAAACATTCTCAACAGTCAAAGACAATATAGTGAAAAATCTAGACTAGAATACAAGAATATTCATTTTGAGGAAGGTTCAAGCTCCATGACAAAAGAAGTAGAATAAATGAGTTATGAAAAATTTCTCAAAGGAAGGAATCATGGTCAACAAGAATTAGAAAGGAATGAATATAGAAGACCTTCTACTTTCACGCAACAAATAAGCTTCAATCACTGTGAAAGAAACAACAAAAGAGAAGATCTTGATCAACCAAGAACTCAAAATAGTGGGTTGTATCCGTCTTTTAGTTGCATCTAAATAATTTGGAAGTTGGTTCTTTGTATGAATGACATGTTGATATATATAAGAAATCATTCTGTGATTTTCTCCCTTTTGGGTTTCCACATAAATACGGGTGTACTATGTATTTGATGTGATGTTGGTTATGATTATATTCTCATGATATATCTAATGAAATCATAAATGATACATTGATGATAAACAATTGTACATTGTTGATAAAGTGAAAGAATATATATTGTGGTTAAAAGTTGTATAAATTGCTCATACTAATTCAACCCCTCCCTCCCAGTATTCCAACAATTGGTATCATAGAAGTTTCCTTTAGGAAATATTTTAACCACTAAAAGGAATATCATGGAGAGAAATAGTTTGTATCATAATGGAATACCACCATTTGATGGAAAGAACTATGCATTCTGGAGAAGAAGGATGGAAACATATGTACAAACACATGTATTTGATGTTTGGAAATCGATAGTAGATGGATGAAAAGAGACTTCCACTCCTCCAACAAATAATGATGGAAAGAAACTTAGTCAAGATAATTTGAGGGATAAACATTTCATCATAAATGGTTTGGTTGATTTAGTATATGTCATGGTTATGCAGTGTGAGACTGCAAAGGAGATATGGAAAAAACTTCATAATGTTTATGAAGGGGATGCCAACGTCAAAGTAGATAAGATTCAAACTTACAAAGGTCAATTTTAACAACTAAATATGAAAGAAGAGGAAGACATTGTAGCCTACTTTCTATGAGTTGATGAAATACTGAATGATGTTAAAGGTTTGGGAGAAGAAATGAAAGAACGAGTCATTGTCTAAAAACTAAGGTCTCCACCAATTATATTTAATCCAAATAAGTAATCTCTAGAAGAAAGGGCACACCTCAGTACTGTTGGCGACGAAAGTCACTCCTGGATTGCAGTAGGCATAGAGCCCGACGCCCATCAGTTTTTTATGTCACGGTAGTTTTTAATGGGTGATCAAATGGGTAGAGACTCAGGAAGATATCACTCAAACTCAGGGACTGGGTCCGGAATGCGAGGAACAAAGGAGGTCTTGATATAACTTCAGTCAGTGGGTTGATTTGAAAATGAGCAGGTTGAAGACTTGGTGAGGGGAGTAGACAAACTACCTCAGGCAACAGGCCTTTCAGTAATTTGTAGAAGAAAAACTTTGAATGCGAGATCCTATGGTTCAGAGCTTCGAGGAACTGAGAGGGGGGACTTGACTGGATTCTCCAATTCCAAGTCATTCAGCGCTAAGAAAATCACAGGGACCGATTAGAAACAATGCAACTGTTATAGTGATCAAACTCTACATCATCCTATAACAGTTACCGCTCGACTGGATTCTCTAATTCCGAGTTGTTCTAATACAGCATAAACAAAGACGTGAAAGAAAAACTGACATTCATAAGACAAGAAGTCTCAAGAGTCTAGACATAACCAAGAAAACAATGCTTCATTAAAGTTTACCACCGGGAGCCTTGCTCAACCATCGATCCTTACAAAAATGGCGAAAACACCTACATATACTCCAAAACAACAACAACAACAAAAACAAGACACTGCATTAAAAATATTGCGTCTGCATATCTTCTGACAGTCTACCCATGCAGACTTAGGATGATCGTACGCCTATGAAAGACGCTACCTTAACTTCGCATGGCCTTTGCAGGGGAGGTAGAAGAAACATTAAAGGCCAAAATGGCATGTGCAGACTTCTCTGTCTAATCGAGGATTTCGGCATGGCTTCTTTGGATAATCAGTACACATAAACCCTTCGAACAAACCGCTTGCCAGACCCTCCATATCTCATATTCAATGAATGAAAATAGGTTTCAACCATCCATTTTTGCCTTCATTTACTCCAAGCGGAAACCGAGAGCGAAATCATATCTGATGGCATCTGGAAATCGCGATGATCCTTTCGACGACTGGACTCAACGCTTTTGGCCCCTTTTTCTTAGCTCTTTTGTTTCCCAAATGACCACGGACCATGACCTTGCTTTTATTTCCATAGGGGCTTTCGGCATTTGCGAATAGGAAGGAGCTGATCCTTGCTTATCATAGTTTCGATGGGTGAAACGTCGAGATGGCTCAATTGGGTGCCATGCGTCCTCCAAATATGATGGTCGTAAACTCTCCCAACGTTGTTGTGGTCCCCAGGTCCTAAACGCTCTCGTTACTTCACGCATCAGGGATATGAGGGAGCTGCTACTTGCGCTTTGAAACCGTGATGGGCGGAAAGGCAGGGAGCCTAATCGTGCGCCAGGTGTTCGCTTCAGATGGACGGCTGAGACTGCCCCTTGATACTGCGGGTCCGACTTTGGGCGCCATCAACACTTCAGGGTTTAGGGTTTCGAAATGTACAACGACATAAAACCTTCACCCCTTGAACTCGCGACTGCCGAAAATCCGACGCGACTGGATATCGCGCCATGCGTCTCTCGGATGGACGGCTGTTATTATTCCCTGCACACAATATGGGCACGATCTATTTGCGCTAATCTCGATGCAACTCTACTATCCACAATTTCCCACTAACCGTCGATTTTCTCTTATGAAAGGATATGGACCGTCGTCAATATAATTTCGCTCGCTTACTGGCTGGAAGCTTGAAACGAGATTTTTCCATGCTGCACTTGGGCGTTCCTCGTACAACTTGCAGACCCGAATACTCTTGTGCCTAGGACAACAAATATCACTAACAGGTACGATAAGCATGGATGAGCTACATGGAATATTTACATCTTATGAAATGAGGACAGTATAGGAAAATCCATTCACAAAAGAAACATATTTTAAAGCATCCAAAAGGACAAAGAAGAATAAAAAATCCCAAATCAAAGCCAAATTGCAGATGTATTGATGATTTAGATGCGGATGAAGAAATAGCCAACTTTGTAAGGAAGTTGAATAGAGGAACTAATAAGTACAAAGGTATGATTCCCTTAAAATGTTTTAATTGTGGTAAAATTGGTCATTTTTCAAATATGTTTCCTTATGCTAAGCAATCAGGTAAAGATTAAGAGGAAGATCCCAAGAAAGAAAAAAAATATCAAAAGGGAAATAGGAAATATAAGAGGAAAGTCTTCAAGAAAAATATCTACTCAAGAGAAGATAGTTCTTCATCTGATGAAGATGATGAAAGTGATACTGACTCATAGAAAGTACTCATTATGGCTACAAAAAATAAGAAAAATGATTAAGAAGGTGAACTAGACCTTTTGATAGAATTAATCAATGGTTTAACTAAGCTAAAGAAACAAAGGAAGAAAAATAAATCATTCAAAGAAGGAAACAACCACTTGAGATCCCTACTTGAAGAAGTTAAAATAAAGGAAGAAGTGTTGTAGATCTAGATGATAAAGAAAGAAAAATAGTGTGAGAAGCTCGAAAAGGAAATCATGATATTGAGACTTGAATTCAACAATCTCAACAAGAACTTGAAAATTTCTCAAGTATTAGAAAACATTCTCAACTGTCAAATGCAATATAGTGAAAAATCTAGACTAGGATACAAGAATGTTCATTTTGAGGAAGGTTCAATCTCCATGACAAAAGAAACAAAAGAAAGGAGTTATAAATAATTTCTCAAAGGAAGGAATTATGGTCAACACGAATCAGAAAGGAATGAATACAAAAGACCTTCTACATTCAGGAAGTAAAGAAGCTTCAATCATTGTGAAAGAAACAAACAAAGACAAGATCTTGATCAACCAAGGAATAATTATAAAAGGACTACACCACAAAGAATATCATTCACTCCCAAGTATGTAAATTTATTTTATGATCATTTTTTTAATTGTACTAAATTTGGACATAAAGTTGTAGATTGCAAGGCTTATGAAAGAAATGATCAGGAAAAAAATGCATATGTGGCTCCACATAATATAGAATGTTACAAATTCCACAACTATGGACACATAGCGCAAAATTGTAGAAGCATGATAAATCCTCCCATGAAAGAAAATAATGATGACATATATAAGAAGGCTTGGAAAAGAAGTGAAGAACAAGAAGAACATGTAAATGAAGAACAGGTCCAAGAAACCATACTTACGGGATTTTCAGAAACAAAAGATCATGATGAATTTATAGGCAAAGAGGAATGTGTCAAAATTCAGGTAGAGGATAAATAATAATATTCCATAACTCATGATGATGACAGAATTCAGAAAGAGAAGGAAGAGGAACATGTCTCCATGGATGAAGAAGAAGATTACTCTGCATCAGAGAAGGTATTATTCTGAGTTATCTGTCTTGGAGACTCTCAGTAAATATGAATATTAAATAGGGGGAGTCCCTGCAGTAGCAGAGATAGATCATAGAACCATCCTACGAGCAGTAGTAGTAGAGACAGATTTAGACCATTCATATAGAAAAAGTACGAAGTAATAGATTGATCAGTTGTAGCATATTTAGAGAAGTGTTAATGACATTACAGTAATAGATGGGTCAACATTGTGGACAGTTGAGTAGCAGTTTTATGAATAGTTTGTGACATATGGACATATATGGATTCGTGAGATACTTAACAGGTAAATGAATCACATGTCAGATGCATAAAAACATATTTACAATTGGAATCAGTGGGATTAGTTGGAATCAATTGGTCACAAAAAGGCAAGTAGTGAAAGGCACAACACAATAGGGTAACAAAAATCAACATTAGTGTTGTATTTACTTCACACACACCTAGGATTTTTTTTCCTAAGTTTTTCCCTATGTTTATTAGTCATTATTCAATATCCTATATTTTAGGAAGAATATTCCTCTAGGGAGAATATTCTCTTCATTTTTCATTTCAGTTTGATCAGTTGAGTTGACTCTAGATGCTACATTGGGATTATCACCATGCAACATTGGGATCATCACCAACTAATGCACATTGTCCTTGGGATCATCACCAAACTAGTTCATTACCCATGATTCCTTGATCTTCTCCTCACTTCACTCTATTTCTGTCAGTTAAATGAATATTGATAGACTAATTAGCTCAGCTAGGTGGCAGTTCACTCGTGTAACTACTCGAGAGACTAGACTAGGTGGAATTTTACTCCTGTAACTATTGGTGTTTGTCCAGATCACTCTAGACCACCACTATGGGATATTGGATTCTCCTACAGTGCACATTGGTTGATTTTTATAGAGCATATCATGTTTAAATTATCATTCATTCATTTGGTTAATGGGAATTCTTCCATTCTTTCTCTCTTTATTCTCTTTTCTTCTATTTTCTTTGCAACTATGTATGTCAATTCCCAGCTAGATCTATTTTGTACAGGTTCAATACATTTACAGAAACGATGAGGAATCTTATTGTGGAATTTCATTTGTTTAAATATGATAATGAAAAAATAAAGAAATCGTAGGAAGATCAATAGGAAATTAATGAAATGTTGTTACGTAGTATAACAATAAAGAAGAGTCCAAGGAATAATTAAATACAAGAGGACATCAATAAAGTCCTCAAAATATTCTAGTCATGAAACAGAAAGAGAAAACAACTCTTCTAAGGACACACACATCACATAAAATAAAACATCTACAACACAGAAAAGGAAACAATTGGATCACTTGGAAGGTGAATTGAAAAAGATAAATCCATCCACTTCTGATGGAGAATCAAAGATTGGTGAAGAATTTGAACTATGGCTGCTAGACATAAATAAATACTTTTAGATTTGTAATTAGTCTGGTAATGTGAAGGTTAGAAGGGTCATTTATAATTTAAAGGGGAGGGCTAGTATCTGTTGGAAATATTTGAAACTAGCTAAAGGATTGAAAGAGAAAATAATGGAATGGTCAGAATTCAAGAAGCATTTAGGAAACAATACCTATTAGAAAGTTATTATGAAAGAAAGAATAAATAATTTAATGAGTTGCAACTAGGAGAAATGTCTATGGATGATCTAATTAGTGAGTTCTTAGATTTGCTGATATTTTTGCCTTATATCAAAGAAGATAAAGTAAAAATTTGAATGTTCTTGAGCTGCCTACCACTGTCTTATAAAGACATAATTGAACTCAATAATCCTAAATCATTGAATGAAGTATTTAGGAAATCCAGAAAGTGTTATGAACAATATAAATAGAAATATGAAACTCCTAATGCATGGAAAGATAAGAAACATGATAAAATGAATCAACGGAAGAAAGGTTTCAAACCAACCTTTTACTATAACATGATTAAAGAATTCCAAAGGAATGACTATCCCTCTAACACACATCAAGCTCAGGGGGGAAATAAACCAGTCAATTTGGGATTTAAGAAGATAGTGGACAACCCCAGGGAACCATTGAAATGTTGGGAGTGTGGAGAAACCCATTTTTGAAGAAATTGTCCATGTTTAAAAACAACATATAAAAATTCAGTCCACAATCTACAAGAAGCTTCAACAATTGGAGATATTGTCAGAAACATCCATAAAATCAATGCATCTTTGGATGGAAATCAAGCAGATCATCAATCCACTATTGTGGAAATTGAAGGTAAAATTCATAACAACAAAGTATCTATTTTAATTAACCCAGGAGCTAGTTTAAGTTATGTTACCCCAAATTTAGTAGACTCAAACAAGATAAAGAAGGTAAAAGATGCAAAATCTTGGTTAGTATAGTTAGCAACATGGACAAAAAGAAAGGTAACATAATTTATTTATGATTATGAATTAAATATCAGTGGTTAGAATACAAAGATAAATTTTAATGTGTTACATTTAGGATTGTATGACATAATCATGTGAATGGAATGATTAGAAAAGAACAAAGTGATACTGAATTTTTATGAAAATTCATTTGTATACAAGGATGCAAATGATATGTCAAGAACAATACAAGGAATCAAAAAAACATTTTCTATTAGACAAATATCAACAATGCAATTCAAGAAATGTATCAGTAAAGGTTGCAAAGTGTATTCTATTCAAGTAACTAATCTATTGGAAAGAGAAAGAAAACTAGGTTTGGAATACTTTGCAGTTCTTCAGGGATTTAAAGATGTATTCATAGAAGAGATACCCGAAGTAACTCGAAGGAGAGAAATATATTTATCTATTAATTTACTACAAGGATCTGCCCCAGTATCAAAGGGACCTTATAGAATGAGTGTTCCTAAGCTAACAGAACTGAAAATTTAATTATAGGAACTATTAGTTAAAGAATACATCAGACCAAGTGTTTCACCTTGGGGAGCACTAGTTTTATTTGTTAAAAAGTAAGATGGAACACTAATGTTATGTATTCATTATCGTAAATTGAATAAAATGACTATTAAAAACAAACACCCTTGACCTAGGATCAATGATTTGTTTGAATATGTTGGAGGGGAAAATATATTCTCTAAACTAGACTTGAGATCTGGTTATCAGCATATCAGGATAAAGGACGAAGACGTAAACAAAAATTTTTTAGAACAAGTTATGGACATTATGAATTTGTATTGATTCCATTTGGACTTACTAACACATGAGAAACTTTTATGTGCTTAATGAAAAGTATATTCAACCAATATTTGTATAATTTTGTACTGATTTTTATTGATGATATATTGATCTATTAAAAAACTAAAGAATAACATGAACAACATTTGAAAACAGTATTACAGACTCTAAGAGAGCATAAAATATATGCTAAGTTTGATAAATGCAAATTTTATCAAAGGAAGATATAATATTTAGGACATGTGATATCAGAAGATGGTATTGCAGTACACCCTAAGAAGATTAAATCCATTATGGAATTTCCTATTCATAAATGCGTAGTAGACATACGATCATTCATGGGGATTACTGGTTATTACCAGAGGTTTATTGAAGGGTTTTCCAAAATTTCTTAGCCTATTACATCATTGCAAAAAAAGAGGACAAAATTTAATTTGTCTAAAAAAATGCCAAGGAAGTTTTGATAAATTGAAAGGATTATTAACTACAGTGCCAATACTTAAAGTGTTTTACCCTAATAAATAATTTGCACTTAAATAAGGATTATGGGGAGTACTAACACAGGATGGACATGTCATTTGTTATGAATCATGCAAATTAAAGAAACATGAAAGAAACTATGTAACTCGTGATAAATAATTAGCAGTTGTAATTCATGCATTGAAAATGTGGTAACATTATTTAATGGGAAGAAAATTTCTATTACTAGCAAATAACAATGGTGTAAAACACTTGTTCAGACAATAGGATCTCAATGAAAGACAGGCAAGGTGCTTATCCTTCTTAAGTGAGTTCGATTTTTAAGTACAACAAATCAAAGAAAAATAAAATAAATTTGCATATGCACTAAGTCAGAGAACTAACGATTTATATGAAGTAATTATCAACAAAGAAAAAAATGATATTAAGGACAAAACTAAATCTGCAAGAATAAATGATGTATAATACATTAAAACAACAGATCAATTGTAGAAAAATGAGGGAAATATGCACAATAAATATCTCAGTATGGATGAAAATGCATATTGTTTAGGTTAAAAAACAAGTTATTTGTACCTAATTCTATTGAATTGAAGATGATAATTCTTAATGAGATGCACAAATATCCATATTCTTGTAATCTAGGATACAAGAAAATGATAATAGCTCTAAGAAAACAGTATTATTGGCCTAATATGAAATATGAAACAACTTAATACTTGTCTAAATGTTTAGATTCTCAAGAGGTAAAAGTTGAGCATCAACATCGGCTAAGTCTTTTACAAACTCTGCCTATACCACAATGGAAATGGGAAATTATTTCAATGCACTTCATTGCAGGTTTTCCTAAGACTCAAAGACAAAAAGATTCAATTATGGGATTGATTGATAAGCTAAGTAAGTATGCACATTTTATACCTGCGAAATCTACTTACAAAGCAATTAATATCGTTGAAATGTGTATGAAAGAAATATTTAGACTACATGGGATTTCTAAGATGGTGATTGTAGATAGAGACGTTAAATTTCCATCCAATTTTTTGGAAGGAATTGTTTTCATGTTTGGTTACTAATCTAAATTTAAGAACAAGTTACCATCCACATACGGATGGGAAAACATAATGTATGAATCATACTATCGAAGATATGTTAGGAATGTATGTAAGAACAAAACCAACTAAGTGGGAAGTGTATCTACACTTATTTGAATTTGCATATGATAATGGGTATCAAGCATCAACTAAGATGAGTCCATTTGAAGTCTTATACAGAAGGAAGTGTACAACCCAAATCAATTGCAATAATCCGGTTGACAGGATTATGGTTGGACCATAAATTCTCCAAGAAATGGAAATGATCATAAAAAAAGTACAACATAATTTGAAAGAGGTGCAAGATAGAAAAAAAATCTATGCAGATCTAAAAAGGCAACATCAAGAGTTCAATGTTGGAGAACATGTATATCTTAAAGTCAAAGAAAGGTGGATCTCTCTAAAACTAGGAAGGTTTTCCAAGTTGGCGCCAAGGTTTTGTGTTCCATTCAAAGACTTAACTTGGATCATACCAGTAGCATACCAACTAGAAATCCCTCCAAGTTTAAAAGTTCATAATGTTTTTCATGTTGCATTATTAAAAAAATATATTCATTATCTTACTTACTTCATTGACTGGAACATGGTGGAGGTGGCACTAGAAGGTTAATTCCAATCGGAACATCTATGCATTCTGGAAAGGAAAGAAAAAGTACTTTAGAACAGAGCCATCACCCAGGTAAAAGTGCAATGGAAGAAATTTATGTTGGATTACTGAGAGGGGGGGTGAATCAGTAATAGCGTACTTATAATCATTTTTCTTCAAATGTTATATCAATGTAGAATTATTATCCAATAATGAGAAATAAGAAATAAGCAATCACACACATACATAGTACACCATTGTTTTACGTGGAAACCCAAATTAGGAGAAAACCACAGAATTATTTTTCTTAAATGTCTTGAAGAATTACATTCATTGGAAGCACCAACCTCCTTTGTTTTCCAGCTACAACTGGAAGGAGGCTCCAACCCCCTGGTTTTTCAGGCTACAACTTGAGGGAAACACCAACTCCCCAATTCTCTAGCTACAACTTGAAGGAGGCTACAACCCCCTATGTTCTCCATCTACAATCGGAAGGTGGCTACAACCACCTATCCTTGCCCTCTCCAACCACTCTGAAGTAGAATTAGAATGACGGAACCACTGTCAACAAGTCATTGTGAGATATATTGTTGAACAATTGTATCAACCTGTATCGCTGCCTTGTATCCAATCTGTACAACTTCCCTGTAATCAAATCGTACCTAAACTGAACATGTAGCTAAAAAAATACAATAGATATGCAACCTGTAGTGATGCAACCCACATATGTACGCGCCCTATCTTTTATGCAGCCTACGTATGCCTTCTGAAACTAGGGTTTCCTTTCACTTGAAAAACTTTTGACACTTTGTAACTTCTTTCACATAGATCTGTAACCTGTCAATGTATCCAGACTGCAATTGTACCCTCTGCATGCATACTCATACATAACCTCTACTCAAGGAAAGTATGTCTTTGTCTAGTCATGTGCCATATATGTATGTCTAATCATGAACAAGTATAATATCCCTCATGTGATCTTAGTCATCATCCCCTTTCTGATATTCAATTTCTTAATACATCAATAAATATAATATCTCAACCATGTACCATAAAAATTCTTAGTCATATGCCAAGAAAAACAAGATGTGCCTCAACAATAACTATCAATGATAAATATACCAACAATAAATTTTGTAGATCTGACTTATACAGAAGATCCCATGTAGCCACTAGTCTCTCTAGGGAGAATCCTCAAATCTCCATTGCCATTCCTCATGCATACATAAAAATCAAACTATTCATAGAAATAAGACATACCTTTTGAACCAATGGATGGATCAGATGTATCTAAGCACTCTAGACCTTCTCGGGAGCTTGATCTCAGAATCTAAAACCTCTGCACCTTCATCTTCTCAATTTTCATGGCTTTATCAACATGTACTCACCCTATACACAGTCAACCCACATACATACTCACCCTATACGTAGCTATCCTATGTATACCTTCAATGTATACACACCCTATACATAGACAACGCGCGTATGCATCAAAAAATAGGGTTTTTTTTAGTCCGAGAATTTTTCCATCAACCCTTCGTGCTACCTCAGACGTTCACCACTTCATATGTATCCACAAGTATTTACAAGAATATTTACACAAGAAAATAAATATACAATATGTACAAGTGTGTTTTTATGAGTGAGCTTTGTCTCTTATTTATATCTTCATGTAGCCTTACACTTTCCTTATTTTAGGGCTTCTTCATTTAAAATAATTTATTTTTTCAAATCACTTTGACTCTTGGGGGCTTCTATAAGACTCATGGGGGTTCTCCAACTTCATATGGTCATAAATCTCTAACCATGAGGATTTATGTGACGTTCCACATACCACCGGAAATGACATGACAAGCACTATCCATCTAGGATAGTTTCCTTGACAAATTCACTATCCTTCAAATCATTATTGCAAAATTAAGCATGGGTTCTCTTACTCCACAAAGCATCTTCCCATGTGGGATTTCACCATAAGGGGACCACTTTGGATTTCATCCATATTTACTTATTATCAACCAAGATAAGACGATAATGAGTCATCTTTACATCAAACAATCTTAGGTCTATTACCCAAACCTTTGTGCTGTGGGGATTTCTTCAATGGTTGATATCAATGAAAACCAACCTTAATCAACAATCTCCCCCTTTGGAATTGATGGAAACACTATGATGCAACAATGAAATCATATCACTCATGTTCCCCCTGGAACCATGCCTCTATCTTCTATCTCTATCCTCTATATCTGATAAATCTCTCCCCCTTTGTCATCAATGGTAAATGTATCTTTCCATCCAGGGTTTCTCCCCATAACTAAATTGTCCTCTTATGGTGCTTCCTCGTGTAAATCTAAGACATATAAGATAAGCATTCAAAACACATTCATTTTTTAGTAGAAATAAATCCACGTCTTTGGCGAAGATATTCAAAGGATTCCCATGGAAGTCATTTTGTGAAGATGTCTGCCACTTGTTATTTTCTACCCACATACTCAACTCTGATGTTCTTTTCTAGAACCTTCTCACTTAGAAAGTGATACTTGATTGGAATGTGTTTCGTCTTGGAGTGCATCACCAGGTTCTTTGAGATATTGCTCGTGTTTGTATTATCACAATAGATTGGAATGGGCTCATCATACTCAAACTATATATCTGTCAGAGTTTGTTTCATCCAAAGAACTTGTGTACAACATGATGTTGTTGCAATATACTCTATCTCGGCTATAGATAAAGATACTAATGATTGTTTATTGCTTATTCATGATACCAAACACTTACCTAAGTAGAATGTTTCTCCACTGGTGCTTTTTCGATCATCAATAAAACCTGTCCAATCTACATCTATGTAGGAAATAAGTGAGATCCTTTCCTTTTGGATACCATAATCCAAAGTATTTGGTTCCTTTGAGATATCTAAAAATCCTCTTCACTGCTAATACATGTGATTCCTTTGGTGCTTCTTGAAATCATGCCACTTGTCCAATTGCATGCATTACATATGGTCTGGATGTTTCCACATATAGTAGGCTACCAATCATTGACCTGTATTGTCTCTCATCTGTAGACTTCAAATCATCATCTTTGCTCAACTTGCAATTGGTTTGCATGGGAGTGATAACTAGTTTGCAATCTTCCATTCCAAACTTCTTTAGCATTTCTCTGATATACTTGGTTTGAGTAATAAAAATTTCTTGGTTTTGTTGATGTATTTGGAGTCCCGGAAAGAAGGATAGTTCTCCAAGTAATGACATTTAATTTTAATTTTGCATATCTTTTGCAAATTTCTGGCTTAACCTATCATCATCACTACCAAAAATAATATCATCAACATAAAATTCAATTAATAAAACATTACCTTGACTTACCTTGATGTAGAGGTTGTTGTCTGCACTTCCTTTTATAAACCCTTCCTATTGTAGATACTTATCCATTCTGTTTTAGACCATACAGGTCCTTCTTTAATTTACACACATAATTTGTGTTCTCTGACAACTAAAACCCTTCTGGTTGTTCAATTTAGAATTATTCTTCAAGTTCCCCATTCACAAAACTTGATTTTACATCCATCTAATATACTTTGACATTTTTAGAGCATGCATAAGCTAAAAACAAAGAGATTGCATCCAGTCTGGCAACTGGGGCAAATGTCTCTTCAAAGTTGATTCATTTAATCTGTGCATATCCTTTACATACCAATCTAGCTTTGTTCCTTGTCACCTATCCATATTCATTCAATTTATTCCTGAAAACCCATTTTGTGTCAATCACATTATTATTCTTTGGTCTTGGAACCAATTCCCAAGTGTCATTTTTCTCTATTTGATCCAATTATTCATTCATGGCCTTATTCCAAAATTCATCCTTGTTGGCTTCTTCAAAACAATTTGGTTCAATTGTATATAAGAGTGTCAAGTGTGCTTGTTCTGATGAACGCATTTTTCTTCTAGTCTCAACTCCTGCATATTTGTTCCTGATCATTTGATCTGAAGGATAATTCTTCTATAGTCATTTACTGGGTGTCTTTGGAGAAACTTGTTGAACTTTCTATTCCGCTTCTATTGGATTCTCTTCATCTTCTTCTTCTACTTATTTTTCATATAATTCTTCAAAAAGTTGTTCCATTGATTTGTTTTCTACTTCTTTTGATTTTGGTTTACCTGTTTCATCAATTGTTACATTGATGTTTTACACAACTTTGTTTAATATTAGATTGTAACACTTGTATCATTTCCTTGTACTTGAGTAACCAACAAGTATTCCTTTCTCCACACGAGATTCAAACTTTCCCATTCTGCCATCTTATCTTTTGATGTAACATTTTCTTCCAAAAACTTTGAAGTGGTTCACATTTGTTGATCTTCCTTTCCATATCTCATAGGAAGTTTTATCAGTGCCTTTTCTAAGAATTACTCTGTTTTGAATGTGAATTATTGTATGCATTATCTGTGTCCAAAATATATCTCTCAATTTGGAATCCATTATCATTGTTCGAGCCATTTCCTATACTGTCATGTTCTTTCTTTTAACAAATCCATTTTGTTGAGGTGTCCTAGCAATGGAGAATTGCATTTTTATTCCATGATTGTTGCAATAGTCCATAAATTCCTTTGAAGTGATCTCTCCTCCATTATCATATCTCACGCATTTGATTCTTAAATCCATCTCATTTTCAACCATTTCCTTGTAGATATTGAAGTTTTCAAAATCTTCTAACTTGTTCATGAGAAAGAAAACTACAGTCATTCTTGTATAGTCATCAACTAATAACATAAAGTATCTCTCAACTTTTAAGCCCTTTGTTCTAGTTGGTCCAACTAGATCAGTATGCACAATTTTCAGTGGTCTTGTTGTTGAATATTCCTTTGATTTTAACATGGTATTTGTTTACTTTCCTTGTTGACAATGCTTGCATAAAGTGTTGGTTGGTTTCGTGATTTGGGACATTTCTCTGATTGCCTCTCTTTTGCTGACTTTGACAAGGTTATCAAAGTGCATGTGACCCATTCTTTTGTTCCATAGCCAAATTTCATCTTCCTTTCCTAGACAACACTTTTCATTTCCAATTTCACTTAACACATATATGTTGTTTGAAGTTCTTGTAGTTGTACCGACCAATTTCCCTGAACCTTCTCTTCTTATCCCACACTTTTGTGAATCGAAAGTAAATTTATAACCTTGGTCATACATTTTACTCACACTTAGAAGATTGTGTTTCATATGTTCTACCAATAGAACATTTTATTCCTTTTCATTCTTGTTCCCAATTCAGACTGTGCCTTGTCCAATGATTTTGGTTGAATTATCATTTCCGTAGGAGACTAATCCATTTATTTCCTTTCGCAATGTAATAAATTTGTCTTTATCACCTGTCATGTGTTTTGAACACCCACTGTCAAGATACCAACCATGTTTCTCTTGGTTATCTTGTAGAGAAATTGTGCATTCTTCATTGCTATATTGATCTTACTTTCTTATCCATATCATTTTCCGAGGTTCTTGTCTATGATTGTTGTTATTCTGTTGAGGTTCTTTAGGAGGGACTCGCATTCTGCAATCTTTGGCCATGTGTCTAAAGTTGTTACATTCGTAATATTCCACTTCAATGCTCAAGGATTCAAACCTGTTGTAAATTCTTCTTTGTGTTTCACTAGGTATTCTTGAATAACTCCTTTGTGTATGACTCTCAAAGTTGTTATTGTTCCTGTTGTTATCTTTGCAATTTACAACTTTATGTCCAAAATTATTACATGCATAACATAAACCAAAAATTATAGTTTGATACCTGGGAGTTGAAGATCTTCTTAAATAAGGTGCTCTTATAAATCCTTCTTCTTCTTGAGGTCTATATGTCTATTGTTGATTCTGAAATCTAAATCTTCTCAGTGTAGGAGTGTCCCTGTAATCTTCCTTGTGTATCTTCCTATCCCCTTTGATTGTTTCTGCATAGATTTTTGGATTTGTTTCTTGCTCTATTTTTTTGGAGCTCGATCCCTTTTCTGTCTGATTGTATCCAAGTCCAGACTTGTCAAGATGAGATTTTTGACTGTTGATAATGTCATCCAAAACTTTTGATCTATTCTGCATATTTTTCTTTTGAATATCATTTCTTAATGTGACAATCTCTACTTCCAAGTTTCCGATGATCCTGTCATTTTATTCTAGTTGTTCTTTGAGTTCTTCTTCAATTCTTTTATCTTCTTCTATTTGAACTTTCAATTTTGTGATCATTTTTTCTAGTTCTTGAGTGTCTTCCTTTTTGTTTAGTTCTTCTTGTATTTTCTTGTTCTTCTTCTTTTCACTTCTGATAACTTCTATGACACACATTAATTATTCTCAAAAGTCAACTTCTACCTCTTCAATTTCTTCTTTGATTTATTCTTTGGATTCTTCATATTCTTCTTCGGAGTCTTCTTTGTCATAGTCTTTTATTTCCATGAATAGAACTCGTCGTGTCTCACTCTCACTGACTTCATCTTCATATAACGATGAGATGTCTTCTTTGATGCATAAGTTTTTCTTGAAATATTTCTTTGTAGTTCTTTTGCCTGTATATGTGTATTTGACTTTTGAGTAACCTTCATCATTTCTCCTTTTATTATGAGGACATTTGTTAGCAAAATGACCAATACCATCACAATTAAAACAAATTAAAGGAATCTTACCTCTATACCTACCATTGGTTCCCTTGTTCATTCTTTTGACGAAGTTGGCCACTTCTTCATCATCTTCTGAGACGTCGTCGTTGTTGCTATATTCTTCTTGTTCCTTTTTCTTTTTCTTTGATATTTTGGATGATTTGAAGGATGTTTCTTTTACATCTGGATTTTCCTGTTCAGTTCTCATCTCATATGCCGTGAATATTTCATGCAATTAATCCATGCTTATTGAGTTTATATCCGATCTTTCTTCTGGTGCTGATATCTTAGGGTTGAATCTCATAGGAAGAGATATTATTACCTTTTGAAAAATTACAAATTCTTTGATTTATTTTCCCAATCCTATGATTGCATTCACTGTTTCATCGAACTGACCTCTGTAAGTTTGAATCTTTTCTGCTTTGACTTTTGAATCTCCTTCATAAATATTTCAAAGCTTGTCCCAAATCTCTTTAGCAGATTTACAATGTGCTACTTTGGTAAATACCATATCACTGAGACAATTCAAAATTGAATTTTTGGCTTTGGAATTATTCTCACCAAGTTTCATTTTTTGTCATTTGTTGATGGAAATGTTGGTGTTGTGTATCCATCTACAATTGATTGCAAAACTTGAAATCCACGTGCCTGTAATAGCGTACTTATAATAGCATACTTATAATCCTTTTTCATCAAATGTTATATCAATCTATAATTATTATCCAATAATGAGCAATAAAAAATAAACAATCACACAGATACACAATACACTAGTGTTTTACGTGAAAACCCAAATCGCGAGAAAACCATAGAATTATTTTTTTTATATGTCTGGAAGAATTACATTCATTGGAAGCACCAAATTCCTTTGTTTTCCAGCTGCAACTGGAAGGAGGCTCCAACCCCTTGGTTTCTCAGGCTACAACCTGAGGGAAGCTCCAACTCCCCAATTCTCTGGCTACAACCAAAAGGAGGCTACAACCCCCTATGTTCTCTAGCTACAACTCGAAGGTGGCTACAACCACCTATCCTTGCCTTGTCTAACCACCCTGAAGTAGAAGTAGAATGATGGAACCACTATTAGCCTATCACTGTTAGATATATTGTTGTACAATTGTATCAAGTTGTACCACTGCCCTCTATCCAATCTGTACAACTTCCCTGTAATCAAATTGTACCTAAACTAAACATGTATCTACAAAAATACAACATATATGTGACCTGTAGTGATGCAGCATGCATATGTATGTGCCCTATCTATTATACAACCTGCGTACACCTTCTGAAACTAGGGTTTCCTTTCACTTGAAATTTTTTTGACCCTCTGTAACTTCTTTCACATAGATCTATAACCTGTCACTATATCCAAACTGTAATTGTACCCTATGCATGCATCCTCATACATAACCTCTACTCAAGGAACGTATGTCTCTCTCTATTCATGTTCCATATAGATATGTGTAATCATGAACAAGTATAATATCCCTCACATGGTCTTAGTCATCAACGCCTTTCTGATATTCAATTTCTCAATACATCAATAAATACAAGATCTCAACCATGTAACATAAAAACTCTTAGTCGTATGCCAAGAAATACAAGACATGCCTCAAAAAGAAGTATCAATGATAAATATACCAACACTATATTTTTATAGATCTTACTTATACAGAAGATCCCATGTAGTCACTAGTCTCTCTAGGGAGAATCCTCAAATCTCCATTTCCATTCCTCATACATACATCAAAATCAAACTATTCATAGAAATAAGACATACCTTTTGAACCAATGGATGGATCTGATGTATTTGAGCACTCTAGACCTTCCTGGGATCTTGATCTTAGAATCTAGAACGTTTGCACCTTCATCTTCTCAAGTTTCATAGCTTTATTAACATGTACTCACCTTATACACAGTCAGCACGTGTACATACTCACCCTATACATAGCTAGTCTGTGTATGCTTTAAATGCATACACACCCTATACATGAACAACTCGCGTATGCATTAGAAAATAGGGTTTTCTCTTAATCCAAGAATTTCACCGTCAACCCTTCGTGCTACCTCAGACGTTCGCCACTTCAGATGTATCCAAAATTATTTACAAGAATATTTACACAAGAAAATACATACACAATATGTACAAGTGTGCTTTTATGAGTGAACTTTGTCTCTTATTTATATCTTCATGTAGCCTTACACTTTCCTTATTTTAGGGCTTCTTCATTTAAAACAATTTCTTTTTGCAAATAACTTTAACTCTTGGGGGATTCTATAAGACTCATGAGGGTTCTCCAACTTCATATGGTCATAAATCTCTAGCCGTGAGGAGTTATGTGACGTTCCACATACCACCGGAAATGACATTACAAGCACTATCCATCTAGGATATTTTCCCTAACAAATTCACTATCCTTCAACTCATTATTCCATAACTAAGCATGGGTTCTCTTACTCCACAAAACGTCTTCCCATGAGGGATTTCACCATAAGGGGACCACTTTTGAGTTCATCCATATTTAATTCTTATCAACCAAGATAAGACAATAATGAGTCATCTTTACATCAAACAATCTTGGGTCCATTACCCAAACCTCTGTGTCGCGGGGCTTTCTTCAAGGGTTGACATCAATGAAAACCATCCTTAATCAATGATCTCCCCCTTTGGCATTGATGGTAACACTATGATGCAACATTTAAATCATATCCTACATGCTCCCCCTGGAACCATGCCTCTATCCTCTGTCTCTGTCCTCTGCATCTAATAAATCTCTCCCCCATTGTCATCAATGGAAAATGTATCTTTCCATCTGGGGTTGCTCCCCCTGACTGAACTCTCCTCTTATGGTGCTTTCTCGTGTAAATCTAAGACATATAAGATGAGCATTAAAAAAGAATTCATTTTGGAGTAAAAATAAATCCAAGTCTCTGATGAATATATTCAAGGATTCCCGTGGAAGTGGTTTTGTGAATATGTCTGCCACTTTTTCTTTTGTGCCCACATACTCAACTCTAATGTTCTTTTCTGCAACCTGCTCCCATAGAAAGTGATACTTTATTGGAATGTGCTTCGTATTGGATTGCATATTAAGGTTCTTCGAGATACTGATGGTGCTTGTATTATCACAATAGATTGGAATGGGCTCATCATACTCAACCTGTATATCTGTCAA
>JZKD02S1612713.1:567800-580864 GCA_000966675.3 Picea glauca | reverse complement strand
ACGTGTAAATTTATTATGTTGGTAATAAGCTACAAATTCTATAAGAATAAACATTATCTATGGCCTCCCCAGTACAAATTTTACCAGATCCATATTCATATTGTTTCCTGGAGGTATTCTAGATTTTGTGAGTGAATTCATACATAACATTGAAGTAATTATTTTTACATGTAGTATTGATTATTTTCCATCCTATCGAATATATATTCCTAACCAGAATAATGTATGAACTAATGTATTGATTTAAGAGAAAAAAATTATAAAAAGACAACGAGTATTAGTAGATAGGAAATGAACGATGTAGAGAAAAACGTTTTTTTTTATAAATATTCCAGATCTGTAATGAGACTTAAAACTATAATAGACAAAGGAATAAAATTCATAACAGGTACTTTTATGAACAGAAGTTTATTAAGTTTCTGAATTAAAAGATAGACAAGAAATATAGTGCGCTAGATACAAATCAATTCCAATGATCTCTGGAAAAGGAGTTAGAAAAGGAAATGGGATTCCAATATGGAACCTGAATACCTTCCTAAGACTTGAAACTTTATCTTTCTTAACTACACGCGGCGATATTCAACCTGCAGGATAAACAAAGAGTATGTGTTGAGAGACCCTTTATGAAAATAGCGTAAATATAATAAGAGTAGTTAATACAAGAGAAAGGAACATATTTTCAAACCACTTATCTCTTATGCTTCGATTTCCACCAGATGTATACTCTGTGATGATAGGAGTATAATAATTTTCTTTCTCTGTGGAGTATGTATTCCTCCTTGAATAAACTCGGAGGTTGATAAAACACTTGATAACAGAGCTCCTGGAAGCAATGTCGAATGCAGAGGAAAAGGGAAACTCGGAATGCCTGATGGGTTCCCTGCACAATCATGAGAAACCCATCTTTAGCTTTATATCCACGTAGACAACTAAAGGTGGTAGTTTAATCAAGTGAAGATAAAGAAAATAGAAGTATGTTTAGTTTATTTTGGGTATTAAAAAATACAATATAGCATAGTCATTAGGAGACAATTATCATAATATATATGTGGAAATAATCTACAGAGAAATCTACTGAGAACATAGTTTTAAAGACCATATAAACACAGAGCATACAATCCCTTCAATAAATAGTAGATGGATAGGATATTCGGTGAATGTATGTACATGGATTTAAAAGAACAACGAGAAACACATAAGTTAAGTAAGTGAGAAATGTTTTGACATTGTGTGTCGACTACTCTTAGCCATGCACAACGTTAAGAGACGTTATGTGGCGGTGACCATAGTAAAGGAAAGGAAAAAAAATGTAAGTGGGAAACCTCTTTATTTTATAAGCCACAGAAAAATATTAGTAACAGATAGCTAAGGGATAACTAAAAGCTACAGAAATATGGAAGTCGTTTCTTCTCAAAGAAAGAGCTATTTTCAATATCTAGACAAATAAATATTTACCAGGAAAAAAAATAATGGCGACTGATAAAAAATGCATACACAGTAATTGTTTATTCGATGGGGTCTGAAAAAGTATAACTTACTGACCAGACCTTGATAGAGTCATTCTCCTTGAGATAGGAAGCAAATAACAATGTCCTTCTGAACTGAACTCGAAGAAAACCTCAAGAAAATACGTAGTGTAATAATTCTCAATATCCAGAGCCAAGTGGAAAAACACAAGAAGAAAATGAAGAAGAATGAGAATGAAAATTGTCTCTGACCTCATTCACAAGGAAACCTCGAGCCAAGTGCAAGGTACTGCCTCTGCAAGACATTGAACCTCATCTTTTCGATGCTCGAATTTCCATGTGAAGGAAAGTATGTGGTGGGTTATGGTTGTTCCAATCCACTGAGTGTTAGTCCGTCCGGACATAGGAGTAATGGCATAGTTATTACATTACTTAGTATTGGTCTACCTAGTTGGACTCAATACAAGACCTTTAGAAAACTCCAGCAAGTTTAAAATATTTTTTTCATACAAATGTTCTTTTCTTATTAAATTCCATTATCGCCATGTTCAGAATACAAAATTCAACAGGAACAAAAATGGAATGTATGCATCAGATAAGTAAATTTCGAAATGAATACCATAGTTTGGAGAGATCTGTAATGATACACTTCAATCCTAGAAAATGAGTTCGTTGGAGCGTAATAAGGGTTTATTTCCAAGGTTTTATCCCTTAAATAAAGGATTTAATAATACTCTTTTTTTAACTTTATACGTCTCTTATAAAAGAGTCATACCAAAGGTGTATAAAAAGTTTGTTATTATTTCAGTCGCTGCAAATAAAAGAAAAGAACCTTAGATCTGGATTATTGTTAACCAATGAAAAATGAATACAACAAGTCCTTGAGTTTGACAGGAACCAATATTAAGCCTAAGGATGAATTATTAATTTAGGTTTTTAAGGACATATCTAATTTTACATTGTCAAGATAAGAGTTGATGAAGAACGTTCTTTATTTACAACCTAACTATATATATATGGAAATTTTGGGTTTCTTACACAAAATCAGGATTACAACCATCTCTCACAAACACACAATATAGCTCTACTAATCTTTTGCCTCTCTCCCATAGTTAAAACTAATGTGCATCTAACCATATTCTATTTTTAGTTGATTTGTTCAACTAAAACCAGAATAATAGGAGCCAAAAAAATCTGCCCAAATATATGGGAAATTGGTTGGCATTGTTTGAATATAACATAGTTATATTAAATAGAAAATTAATAATATAATAAACAAATAGAAAAAAAAACAGATAACAAACATCAAATACACAAAATGGGGGAAAAATATATTTATTGCTCTTAGTAAAAAATCAATGAAGAGTGAGGTTTACACTGTAATACAAACAACACCTCATGGCCTCTCATTTAAACAATTAGAAGCAATATTTTTCATGGATATGAAGTGCCAATAGCCACGACCACGTTCAATTTAAAGGAACTGAATTGTAACCACCCTGATTCATTGTCGCCATCCAACAATCTCTACATTGATAACGATTTTCCTAATATCTCACCCAAAAAAATTCTATCATCACCTTTTATGAAATCTAAGAGAATATAAACACCAACGTAGGTTCTCTAAAAATAATGGTTGCATGAGCATGTATGCACATTTTTCTCAAGTATGGACCACTCCAGTTCCACATAATCAACATAACTACAAACTAAATCACCTCAAACATTGTAGGTGATATTTGTGCTTCTCAAATACAGAAGCACCCATATCCATACTCTTTACCTTGTTTTTCCATGTGTCCACCAACTACATATGAAATATTTTAAATTCCATCACAAACATCAACCTCCCTATTGTAGGTACACGAGACATATAACCATTTCCTTCCATACTATCAGGATATAGAATTGAAGAAATATTACAATGGAAAGCTAAAGGGATATTTGTTGGTATCACAATGTTCATATTGAACCTCATAAATATATTATCCATATACTTGTAACAACCACAACTTACCATTTTTCCCATATTTGTATACTTATATGCCCAGTATTTGTTTTGATGCTCCTAAATCCCTGATATGAAACATCCTTACCAACTGAGCCTTTCAACTGCAAATCTTGACCATAATTGGGCTTGCAAAAAATATATCATCAGTATATAACACCAAAAAAATGAATATGCCATTGAAACTTTTGAAGTAAACAAAATGATCATACTCACTTCTAGAAAAAGTTTGGCTCACCATGAAGGAATCAATCATATTGTACCATTACCCAGGTATCGTTAGGCCATACAATGATTCCTTGAGTTTACAAACAAATCTCCCTTTTCTATCCTGAACAACATCTAATTATTCCATGTACATTTCTTTCCTAGTGATGATTTTATGGGAAGTAGGATCCCACGATACACATTCATTATCTCCATCCCTATAAGCAATAGAGATATTAAACTTGCATAAATTTAAAGATTGTAATTATGTAAATAACTTACAATTTACTAGTATTTTCAACCCCAATCCTTCCTTTCTCATATAGCCCAATCATTGATTCCATAAATGACTATATGCCATTTCTTCCTTAGATAGCACCACTACTTTAATTACTTGAGTTCTTCCTTCTAGTTTGTAAAGGTTTCCAATCTATGTAGCCTTCATAACCACCAAGTTGTCCTTCCACACATCCAATGTTCCACCTTTACCTGTAAACCTATAACCTCCAGAATCCAAAACTCCCAAAGAAATTAAATTATTTTTAAGGTCTAGTACATGTCTAACATCCATCAATGTTCTTACAATACCATCGAACATTTTAATCTTAATTCTCCCAATCACAACAATTTTACAAGAAATATCATTTCCCATAAAAACAATATTGTAATATATATATTGATAAGAAGAAAACCAACTTCTATGTGAACACATATGATGGGAAGTAAAAAGGTATAACAACCATTCTTCTTGATATTTTGAAATATTACAAAGAGATAAAACATCATCAAACCATACTTGAACTTGATTCAACTAGATTTGTTTCCTTACCAAATTCTTGCTTGGATTATTTTCTATTTGAGCAATATTTTTTGAGATGCCCTGATTTATCGCAATACCAACATATTAACGTACTCTTCGTGTCCTTTGACATGGATCTAGATGTAATTCTTGGTGTGGAGGTTTCTATAATGGATTTCCTCCTCACCTCCTCAGACAACGAAGATCATACAACGAAGCTCCCACAACATAGTCTAACTCAAGGGTCTATTTTGATATAAATCCAATAGAAGTGACTAAATGATCCTAAGACTCAAGCAGTGAACACAAAAATGTCATTTCCTTATCTTCCTCATCAATGTTTACATCCATACTAGTTAACTGAAATAAGAGAGTATTAAATACATTTAAATGATCAAGAATTTTTATACCATCTTTCATCTGTACAATGTACAGTTTTCTCTTCAAGTAGATTTAGTTTTTCAAGGATATCCTCATGCAAAGCCTCGCCATTTTTCTACATAGTCCTGTTATTTTTTCCTCTCCCATGATATTGAAGAGGAATTTGTCATCCAAACACAACCTAATCATGTTGAGACCCCTTGCATCAAGATATTCCCATTAATGATCTCACATACCCATTGGATTATTTCCCTTACCATCCAACTCTTTGTGAAATCCTTATTGCATCAACAAATCCTACATTTTTAGCTTCCATGTTCTTTCCAATAAATTTATCCATCTTGAAGTTCGTCATTATTTCCATTCTCCATAGAATTGTTGTCGACTCTTTGCAAAACCCTCAACATGAGTCCTCCTTGTCTCTTTTCATGTAACATCCTTCTCTTGCGTGCAAGTGATCTGGTTAATTATATGATTGACTGTTGTTACACATGATTTTGGTCACTCTGGTGATGTCTCTACAAGTGATGTATTCAGGCTCCCACAAGGACTTTTTGCGTGAGAAAAGTCACTATTGTCTCCTTCCAAAAAACCCATTTTTAAGATGAGTTCACAGGCTACCTATATTATAGGGTGCGAAAATCCTTCATTCTCGCAGGAAACCCAAACTTAGGGTGTGAACTGTTCGTGGTCTTCTCTATAGGTAGGGTGCGAACCTGTTTAAAAGCTTGGAAATGAGAAGAGGTCACGAAGGTTCTAGAAGGGAATCTTCTAGAAAATGAGTCGGCATTCGCATGGTTGGCATCCTACTGACTTCTCAGATTTAGTGGGATCATCCTCATCCATTTAACCATCTCTCCTTCTCCTATATATTGAAAGGTTTCCCATGGAAAAGGTTAAGCAAGATTGAATGAAGAATTGGTGAAAGAATTGTGTGAAGAACTATGTGTGGATAGAAGCTTGAAGACTCTATTTGGTCTATCAAGTTGTATTGGATCTTCTTCATGCAAGTGCAGAGAAAGTGTGTGTGTTGGAACCAAGGGTCACTGAAAGGAAGCTTGCGACATCAAGGCGATCCGGTTGTATCTTCTACTTTCATTTAATATAATACAACGGCATGTCCCTTTCCCATAAAATCACTCTTATTTTATTGCATAACTCCTTGATCATATGCATAGGTTGACACTGAATATACTTTTCTATCTTCACTTTGGTTGGTTTGTGTTGTCTTGGACATGATTTCACAAGAGCACCGAAGCGAAATGAGAACAACAAAGAACTAAGGAAGCGATATAAAGGTATCTCACTCATTCCTTCTTAGTATTAGATTCAATGACTACAACTTAGGGAAAGAGTCATGTTCTATCGTGTTTTGTTCTAGATCCAGGTGGATCTAGGGAGATCTGTTAGTGTCCGCACCTACCGATTTATCCGATAACAAAATTGACGACTCCACTGGGGATACAACCCATTTTGGTGGTTTTTTCTTGGCCATTTTATCTTGACCTACCCTTTTTCATTCCCAATAAATATTTGAGTCTTGAGGAGATCCTCACAAACTTTTGGATCCAAAAATTCCCTCAAAAGTTCTTCCATTTTTCCAAAATTCGCTTGATTACAGACCTTTTCGCACTGCACCTTTCTGTAGCCTGCGAGAATAACTGAGGTTCACACCCCAATGTTCAGTTTAGTGTGAACTTCTCGTACCCTGCTTGTGTCTAGCCTGTGAGAATCCTTAATTCTTGCATTGTCCCCCACTGTCAGACTGCAAACTCACTTGTAAAATTTTTGGATTAAGTCTTTTGTTTCTTCGGATGCCCAGATTGGTTGGTGTGTCTGGAAAGAACTTCTCTGGCCAGTGATTGAAAGTTTCTTAGCTTCAAATCTCGTGAATTATTAGTTTTTGAAAATTGAAAGCTCTTCTTGTTCATTTTTTCTCAATTTTTACCTCTTGACCTTTTCTTAACAAGAGTATAATCTCTAATTCTGAAATTTGAGTGCTTATTTGGTCGGGAGCCTTTGATTGGATTAAAAGTTGAGCTTAATTATCCTTTTCAATTGCTTATTACTTAAAAAACTGTTACCCATGTGCATTTGAAGAGATTGGTCTTGTGAGTTTGTTATTTTTGTCTTCATTGAAAGATTGATTTGGGTGTTTATTGTGTATTTCTTTTTCATGGGTTTCTTACTTTTCTTAGTTCCATCCCTGTTGCTTGGTTTCTAATAAAAATTAAAGACATTTTCTTTTTTTAAACAAATTTTTATTTGAAAATATTGGCATTCAAGTATTGAAAAATAATGAATAGGGAATTTTCATTGTTCATGGTTGTTTGATATTACATTTTAGAGAAGATCATACATCGTAGTTCACATTGTTCCAGAAAACTCCTCTTTCCCTCCTGTAAATAACATTCATTGAACAAAAATTTGTATCATTCATTCATATTTATGCATTGTTGAGTCAGAGTCTCACACAACATCAATTTCATTTCCGTCTCCTTTTGAGTAACAAAAACCTTTAATAATATTGTGCAATTTTAAAATTCAACTAGTAACTTTTTCTAGGGCTCTTTTACACCTACATTAGCTACGGTAGAGCTTTGAAATAGGCAGTGAGACACACTCTCCAAAACACAAAACACACAATATTATCTTGTGATAAGGAGTGTCAAATTCCTTTTGCAACATTTTGTCCTGGGAAGCCCTTCTCACATAAGGGTCAAACCTGAGGTCACATTTAGATTGACAGAGTTACTCACCCTGCTTTGTTGATATTGGTGTAGATATTGCACATATTATGGGGGTCACTTGAAGGTATACCCACAATGATGAGTGGAAGCCTCTCAAGCTGATTCCGGGCTAAATACCCTGCCCTTGCGTGTGGATCGGACTATCGATTGTTCCCCCAGGCATAATTATTGTTGGTGGTAACCTTAGTAGCCTATATTCTTAGGGTCTTACACAAGGTGAATGTGAAGGGGTAGGCCTTCATGGTACCTGGAATCGACGTTGGCTAGACTCACTCGGGCTCCTTAGAGGGTATACCCACGATTGTGTGTGGGAGATTGCACTAGGGTGTAAGTCCGTTAAGCAGATCAGCAACGTAACTTTTCCACCCTGGCCCATCCCCTTCTTGTCTCATCATTGCGATGTTGGATTTCATCACCAACTAGTGACTTCGGAATTAGAAGGTCTTATTTGCTTGGTTTTGCTTCCTAGATTTTATTAGCACATGTTATTTGTTTACCCAAGTTGGCCATAGAATTTCTTTCGTAAAATTCTAACTCGATCACAATTGACCCTCCACGTCGTTCATGTAGAATGTAAGGCCTACCCCCGGAAGATATGGAAGGCTCTCAACCCTTGCCTACCAACTCACCAGAGGTCTCTCCTAAATAGAGTGAAGTCCAATATGTTTCCACTCCATCAGTGGAAAGAACTAACTCTTTAGAATGGTTCTGAATTACCAATTCTCGAGAGGAATTTCGACTTCCTCCTGACTCCAGGAGACATATTGTGCGAGTGAATTCTTCCGGAGATATAGTTGTTCACTCTTTTGGATCACCAATGAGACCTTTCATACGACCTGAGGGTCAAGATCCTTTTTGGACTACTGGAATTTTTAGACGGGATCTCTTTGGCTCAAGAGTAGGCGTTGATATCACTGTCACACATAAGTTGCCCGAAACATCTAATCTAGAGGCAGTACCTTTTACTACTGACTATTATTTTCCTAGTACAGACACTCTGCCAACTAACCACATCTTGAATATCCCTCTACAAATGGTCCATTACACAATGGTCCAAGATACTATGAGTCCTCACACCGGGATTACAACGGCTAGCCGAGCCCCCATTGGCACACCGCTTTTGCCCAAATTCACCCCAACCCTTTCTCCTGAATATCATGCATTGAATGCTTCTATTCCGACTCCTACACAAATCTCATTTGGGAATCCTGGTGTTTCCACTTCTTCTGGGCACCATTTCGTTCCCAATTTTATTTTGACACTTCCTCGACCCCCTTTCAGAGGACCTCTTCCATCCTCTTCGAAGGCAACGACCCTAGTGGCACCATCCCGTCTTTCACACCTAATTACTAGATTCCTGTTGGTGGACAATTTCACGAAGGAGGACAAACCCAATCCCCTTTTGCAGGACAAATCCCAGCTGGGATACAACCCCCGATTGGAGGGAAACCCCCACTGACCCCACTCTATGGACAAAACATACCTCCATTCTTGGCCCAATATTGGATTTATCTTATACAATATAATCCTCACTCGACTGGGGGGCAACATCCTCAAGATAGCTCTATCATACCCCCTAGTATAGGCCAACCATCTCCAGGGACGTCTAATACTATTTGAGGCTCGAGCGCTCAACTCCACACCCCTGTTCAAGGGTACAACCCTATGAATTACTTGCCTCCACACCAACCACCGAATCTACCCAGATCTTTGCATTATATGCAGACTTCTTATGGTACCATTGGTCTATCGAGGAGACTCCCTCCCCAAAGTCACCAGTACCCACATGTGAATAGAAATTTATCGTTCTTAGCCACCCTGGATCTCCCTGATCCATCAAGGATTTTGAATGATCCAATCTGTCACTTTCCTCAATGGCCTGCAATATCGGCCAAACTACCATCTGACATCCCTAAATTCGATGGTAAATCAGGAGAGGACCCGAACAATCATGTAATGACTTTTCACCTTTGGTGCTCATCCAACTCCTTGATGGATGACTCTATTCATTTACGCCTTTTTCAGCGAACCCTCACAGGTTCCGCCGTGAAGTGGTATATAGAATTACCACGAGGCTTCTTCATCGACTTCAACACCCTCACTATGGATTTCCTCACCGATTACCAGTTACTGATCCGCTATGAAACAGGAACCACGATTTTGAGTACTTTCAAACAAAAAAAAGCCACTCACATCTATGATCACATTCATGAGTGGTGATGGAGACGACGTCTCATCAAAATCAAACTTCCCGAACAGTTGCTGGCAGAGTGGTTCACGAAATCATTCATGAATTACATCGCTCGTGACATCACCATGGGTGGAGTTGTCACAGAATAACAAGCAATAAGTCATGCTCAATACCTCGACCTCGTTTACTCACAAATGGGTACTCTTTACGACTTACTCCCTGACGCACCTCGTACTTCTACTTCCGCTACTTCAACTACTCTTGTTGCTTCTCATGTAGCTGATGGTGTGATTGGAACTTTCCATGCCCAACCTCATTTCATCCAAACTTCTAGAAACAACCCCAAACCCATTTCTTCTAATGTTCAAAATGCTCCGTCTCCTACCCCTCCCACCGGCCAAACTTCTGAGGTAAACTCTGTTCAATCTACCCTGTCGGCAAAAATAAATCCAAAAGGGGAAAGGGTAAGAACAAGGAGGATAAAAATAATCCGCAATATGAGAAAACCAAAACACTACCTGTTGAGGATAGGGATAAGTGCAAATCCCAATACCCTTTTCTTATCTGTGGTGACAATCACTACACTAAGGATTTTCCACGACGAGCCGAGGTTATTAAGTTCCTTCAAAAAAACCCCCACTCTGGTCATGTTATCACAACCCTTCCCCTCTCAACAACAAGCCCAATTGGTCATTCATGACCAACCTTCCCCCTCCAATATATCCTATGTATTAATGTGTACAGGTGATTCAAAGAAGACTGACATCACACTTAGCACTCGAGCCAAAGATTATCCTTCCTCCAAAGAGAAGGTTGATGCAATACCTCCTTCATTGGTCCAACCATCTCCTATGACTCCACCTACCAATGGTCCTCTTCATCTCGAACGAATGAGACTAGATGCAGTTCTTCACCCTTCCCCAAAGGCTGTTGTTCGAAAATTGCCTTTCAATCCTCATGCACGTGCTACCCATAACTACAGTATTGTTGAAGATCTGGCCCAAGAATCGTCTGCAATGTCAGACCTCGAAGTCCTTCAGACTTGTCCTATACAATGAAAGGAAATGTTGAAAGCTATTGTGGAATCGACCCTACGGATACGAATTTAATAATTTTTGACTTGGAAGATCACATTCCAAGGTTACCCCTTCAACTCACATTCCAAATACAAGTTATTGTCTCCGACAAAAACATTTCTAGAATGGTTATTGATGAGGGTGCCTCAATGTGTGTCATGTATATTACCTGCTGGAAAGCCATCGGCTCTCCTCCTTCGACTGAATCCCACAACACGCTCAAATCCTTCAATGGCTATGGTTTTAATACTTACGGTGTCCTCCCTTTGTTTCCTATTACGTTAAAAGGAAAAACGGTCAACGTTGAAGTGGAGGTCTTTGACGCTCCTCTCAATTACAACCTTCTACTTGGCCATAGTTGGATCAATTCCATGTGTGCAGTTGTGTCCACTCTTTTCCATGTCGTGCATTTCTCACATCAAGGAAAAGTAGTTACCATAGACCAATTGGCCTTCTTTCACTCTGATGCACGTACCGACAACGTACCTTTCATTGCAAAACCCCCCCTCGATATGAGAACGTTGGTGTGGGTCTTCTTAAAGATTCCTCTTTGATGGGTACTTTCCCCATCCCACCACCCGATGTTCCACAACCATTTTTTGCCTCGAATAAGCTCTCTTGCCCAAGCAGGCTTTCTTTTATGGGAGAGGGTAATTTGAAGAGGTTCTTGAACTTCTGTTATATCATGATCTTTAGGAGTCTCCTCATCAGGGGAAGTTACGAATTCCATTGCAGATTCTGCAGTTCTAGGAACTTCCCTCATGGATTCTGTAGTCCTGGGATTTACAGGTTCCTCTTCATACCTTTCTTCAAGATGACATCTTCTTGATTTCTTAAGTGCTTCTTCTTCATCAAAGGTCACGTCCCTGCTGATTTCAATATGGCCGTGACCAGGTATGTAGATTCTGAAGCCCTTGGAGACCTCACAGTATCCCACAAATATCCCCTTCTTTCTGGAGGGTTCCAGCTTATTTCTTTTCTCCTTTGGTATATGAATAAACACTGGACAACCAAATATTTTGGGATGGCTTACCTCTGGCTTCTTTCCGGTGATCATTTCTTCTGGGGTTTTGAACCCAAGTGCACTATGGCATAATATGTTCTATACATAAACAATTGTCATTGTTGCTTCTTTCCATAAGCACATAGGAAGATCTTGATCATGAATCAAGGTCTTTACTGCTTCCATAATTGTTCTGTTCTTCCTTTCATCTACACTGTTTTGTTGAGGATTATAGGGAGTAGTGAGTTCCTTCTTGATCCCAACATCTCTGTAGAATTTCATGAACTCCTTTGAGGTATATTCTCCTCCATTATCTGACCTGAGTATCTTAATCTTTCTTCGAAAAGATTCCCTATCAAGGCTTTGAATTCCTTGAATTTACTGAATACTTCATCTTACGAGAATAATCATCAATAAATTATACATAGTATACAAACGAGCTAATGGAGGATGATGGCATTGGGCCACACATGTCTGAATGAATGAGTTCCAATACTCTTTCTACTTTGTTGTCCCTCTTTGGAAAAGGGTTCTTGATGTTCTTCCCTTGTGCACATCCATTGCGTATGCCTTCCTTATCAACCTTGAGTTCTGGTAAACCTATGACAGCTTTGCATATGTATGGTAGTGCCTTGTAGTTGATGTGGGGCAATATTCTATGCCAAATTTTGCATGAGTTTTCAATGGTATGGATCATGGTAGTTTCTGGGAGACCCTTCAGCTTATATAAGCCATCTTCTTCACTTCCTATGACGATTGCTTCATTTAAGGTTTCTCCTTTAGCCCACATAATAACTTCTCCATCTATGAAGGCAACTCTATAGCCTTTCTTGTCTAAAGTTGATATGGAGAGTAAGTTCTTCTTTAAGCTCAGTACGTAGAGTATGTCCTTCATTGTTATTGATTTTTTTGAATCTAGCTTGTAGTTTGATTCTCCTATTCCCTTGATGGGATATTGGTAATCATCTCCAAGAGTTACTTTTTGAGAAAACTTATTTTCTGAAATACAAGAGAGAGTATTTTTATTACCCGTCATGTGTTTTGATGCACCTCTATCAATGAGCCATGTGTCCTCTCCAGGTGATATAGATCCTGAGAGAGATGAGATCAAGACATGGTCCTTAATCATCTTCATAGGTGGTTCTTCATCTTCGACTATGTGAGCATGTTGCCTTTTGTGCTT
>JZKD02S1612713.1:546670-564187 GCA_000966675.3 Picea glauca | reverse complement strand
AGGGGATTTGGTCCTAATACAATTACCGACATGATTAATCCACAATGGAGATTAATCCAATGAATAAAATAACAATAATAATAAGAATACTCTTCGCAGTTACATTATTTCAACAGGGGGAACATCACATAGTGCTTCATATTTGAAGAGCTTGATGCCATAGGACATGTGTCACTGTTGTATGAGAGAGGTCTCATCCCTGCCTCAACCAAAAAATGGTGTATGGTTGGGGTGTGGTGTTATCAACAACATCAATCCTTTGATGACCTAAGACGAGATCATGTTATTTTGGCTACCACTGTAAAAAAATGAAATTTAGTGGAATCCCCTTCACTCACATCTATGAATGGAAGAGGTGAATCCCCTCCTTGGGCTCCTATGATTCTTCTGATTAGATATTTGAAATTTCAATGGGATGACTATTTTCAGCATCAATGATCCTCTTTCCCGTGTCCTTCTTTAAATCAAAGTCTAAGCTAGATTCTAGTTATTTTTCTTTCAACTCGTCAAACAATGAATGTTTAAAGAGACATACATCAGTGTTGTGCTAGGGGATTTTGTAGAATTCACACCACATTCTAGTGTCCTTCTTCAACTTCCCATTACCCTTTTTTACCTATGTCTTGGACTGGTTATCTTGAGGTGGTATGTCCTTGCTTTGTTCTTTTTTGTGTGAGTTGGGGCCACCTTTACCATGCTTCTATTGTGGTGGATTTGCAAACCCAAAATCATGTTTATTCTTCTACTTCAATTTATTCTTGATTTTGACTACATATCGAAAAGAGGCTCCCATTGCAGATATCTCCAAGAATCACTTTGGATATAACTATGAAGGCCATTGTCATACTTCAAAACCATGTGCCTCATGGAGTCCCTAATACCCATATTTAAGTGCAAGGTATGGAAGATATCGGTGTACTCCGACATTATCTAGTCTCTCTATCATGTACAATTGTCCATCTAATGTACAACTCTCTGTCTACTTCAATTTATTCTTGATTTTGACAACATATCGAAAAGCAACTCCCATTGAAGATATCTCCAAGAAATTGTTTGGATATAACTGTGAAGGCCATTGTTGTACTTCAAAACCATGTGCCTTATGGAGTCCCTGATACCCATATTTAAGTGCAAGGTATGGAAGATATCAGTGTACTCCGACATTATCTAGTCTCTCTATCATATGCAGCTGTCCATCTTAAGTACCCATAACCATAGTTTCCAACATGATAGAATTCGTCCTTGAGGTCATCAACTAAGGCTACACAAGTGGGTTTTGTCCTAAATTTTGTAGAATTATATCCATTTTATCTCTGTAAGTGACTTTCCTATCCATATTTAGCATGGGGGAGGGATTGAATAAGTGGGAAGGTGATCATTTCATTGTCAAATTTTTTTTGAACAAAGTAATAACCCTCTAATAGATTTAAACATTTCTCCAAAGCCTGTTCATCTATATGGCCTTAAAATAAAGTAATATCAAAGTTAACTTGTCCCCTTAAGTGTGTCACACCTCTAAAATAGATTATTTTTCAATATTACCTAGATTCCTTTTGTATTCATTGAAGGATGTGAGTGAAATTTCCCATCATCTCATTCCTTTGTCACGTGGGGGCTTCCTTGATGAACAACTTGAAAGTATCTCCTACTTCGTCTCCTCTATTGTCCTTTTCAATGGGAGGCCACTTGGATGGATGAATATGTCTTCCCCAACTAATATTATCTCAAGAACAAACTCTTTATACCCTGATCTCATAGGGGACATGCACTGAAAAAAAACAAATAGAAGATCACTCTAATACCATTGATATAGATTGTATAGAGAATGAATTGAAAGGAAAGAATATGAATGAAAACACACATATACAATTTTTTCAAAGATAAAAGTAATACAGTGAAGCTCAAACTTTGTTAATGAATTAAACAGGAAAATATTGTAAAATGGAAAGTAATACAAACTAGCTAGAATGATGGTAGGTTATCTATGAAGAGAGAATTGTTGGCTCCCTTCATTCACAAGAAGACATCACAAGAGTCCAAAAATATGGCCTTTTAACATAAATTACTACATCCTAAGAGAAAAAAATCTTAAATGTCCAAAACCCTAACTCTAGGATATGAAGCACCAAAAGGATTACTAACCCCGAGGTGGGTAGTTGATATTGCAACTTATGGGGGGTGAAAAATTCACATACAATCTCTGTTTAGAGCACATAGGAGTATCTAACTAGGGAATTAAATTTTTGGAAGGCTTGTTATGGCCATGGCCACACAAGCCCCCTAATGGGGAAAAAGAATCACTTAAGACCTCAAAGCAATCCCAAAAGTTTGAGACTTGAAAATATGTAGATAAAAAAACTACCAAGAAATATAATTGTATTGAGTCAATGGAAGAGATTGATGGACATTGATGTCAACCTAAAGCAGGGAATATCTAACTAGGAGATTAAATTTTTAGAAGGCTTGGGATGGCCATGGCCACGAAAGCCCCCAAATGGCGAAAAAGAATCATTTAAGACCTCAAAGAAATCCCAACAGTTTGAGACTTGAAAATATGTAGATAAAAAAACTACCAAGAAGGATAATTGTATTGAGTCAATGGAATAGATTGGTGGACATTGATGTCCACCTAAACTATATAAATATGTAGATAAAAAAAATTCCAAGAAGGATAATTGTATTGAGTCAATGGAAGAGATTGGTGGACATTGATGTCCACCTAAACCATATATAGTTAAGTTGTTACCTGGAAATTAGTACTACATTAAACAAATCTATATACAAATTTGATCTTCCATGTACCTAGGTGTTTTCACCTTAACACTTTGAAGACTAAGCAATGTGCCACAAGTCAACACTACATGTATGCTCAAGGATATGCATTGTACAATGAAAAGTCCTAGCATCTACACCAATCAAGGATTTACTACATGCACAAACCCATTTTGTACTACATGTAAGGACTTAAAGAGATCACATGTAGGTAGTGTTATCACATGATTTATACTTATCCAAAGCCCTCCACAACATCCTCAAACCTTGAGTAATTATAGAAGAAACTATGATTATCACCTATGTAGAATATTCCCTCATTTTAGTGATGGAAGAGGTCCACCACAAGGGAGGCTTCTATGATGACCTCAAGGGATCAAATAACAAGAATCAACCAAGCCTACCACCCCCTATCTTTGTCACCTATTAGTCAAGTATAGGTTTAGGATAGGGATGAAGGATAATGAGATAATTGTTGTACCTATACCACACAAAACACAACTTGTAGCATATATAGACAATTATCAACTTATAGAATGAAAAAATAGCTCTTTAGAAATTAGACAAGTAAAAATTGCTATGGTAGTTTCAAATTAGAGTAGTGAACTAGTCTTATAACAACAATAATTGTTCATAAATGTATCAATTTAGCTTGAAAAGTAACCATTCATTAAACATAAAAATATCCAAATGTTAGAAGTAATTTCTAAATAAGTTAGGCAACTTATAAATAGGTTTATCCAACAATTTAATGTAGTTTTCAATAGTTATACAAACTTTTATAACAACAACAATAAATATTGTGATTTTGCTAGAAGTAGCGTTAGAAATGTTAGTAGGATGCTTGAGAGAATGATAAAAGTGATTTTAACAACTAATTTCACCACAAAAATACTCTTATATGAGTGTCGGTGTCCTGGAATCTCAAATGCATTATCTTAAGATTTATCTAGTAGAAACTAAAGAGGAGGGGATTTAAGTAGAAACTAAAGACGAGGGGATTTAAATATTACTTAACAACTGCTTATACTACCTCCAATTAGTAAATTAATAAGATACAAAGAAATATACAAATTTAATATAAATATTAGCTCGAAAAATACAAATTTAATATAAAGATTAGCTCTGGATGTTTGTCTGGAAACCTACCATTGACTTCATCTTGATTCAATTTCTGCTTCTGATCGAAACCTGTACAGACAATCTTGGTCGGAAAATGGTCTATATAAATGGTTGGAAATTACTTGCCTGTATAAATGGTCCATTGTCTATCCAAGCATCACCACTGGATTTTGGGATTCCTAGTAATTTCTCGCTTTCATTATTTTCAGCGTGCATGTGCTCACGACAAGATCTCTTCTCCATCTGTAAATCTTGCTCACTTTCATTATTTTCAGCGTGGAATCATCGATCAAATCTTGGCATTCAGTGAATGTAAGATTCCTTTACAACCCACTAAAATCCATATTAAAAAATAAAATTTCTTGTTCCTTGTGTTTAACATTAAGTTTTTTACAGAATTTTTTAATTCAAACCAAACTCATATACAGGCAAACTCAGAACTAACGCTATATACTGCTGAGGCAGTATAATAAGGTAACCATGAAATAAAGAAAACTCGGTACTAATGTTATATACTGCTGAGGCAGTATAATAAGGTAAAATACAAATTTATATTTTACAAATTTTGATATCTTTAGGGATGAATGGCCTTTCCGCACAAAGTTCGCATGCTGGGTTATATCAAGGAAAATTCAACCTATTTTGCGTCCTACACAGGAATATGAACTGTTAGTTATTAACATTTAAAGGGAATGCAGGGTGCCCAACAGGAAACCACGTAAATATTTCAATACAAATTTATATTTCTGTTATCTGTTTTGATCAACGTTCTTTCCGCACCGAGTTTGCAATCTGGATTATATCAAGGAAGAGTCTGCCTCGAAGGCAAAGTTAGATCTTGGATCCACGAGGAAGAATTTAGCCCACGTCCATTCCAGTTATTAAATGCTTTCAGTTTTGTTTAAGTTAGGATCAGGGTTTAATCCCAAATTATGAGTAGACCCTAATAAGTTGATGACAAGTTAGGGTTCTAAACCCTAATCGGCCTATATTAGGGAAAGTCTAATAAGTTGATGACGAGTTAGGGTTCTAAACCCTAACCTGCCTAGGGTTATGCGTATTGTCGAAGGAAAAGAAATTGCATCTTGGTTTTTAAACTTTTGTAATCTTCAAATAAAAGCTTTGACATAATCAAGATATCATGATGGCATGCCCATCAAAATGTTAGTCTAGTTCCATTTGATTGTATTTGTTTATTGTGGTGTTTGTGGTTTTTTATGTTAGAATAAATAATTTATTGTGTATATTGTGTTTGCATATACATTTTATAAAGTAAAGAGAGATGTCAAATTCTTTTTGTGTTATGTAGAGTTGATCAATAACACTTAAAAAATACATATATTCATAACAAAAAACAATATTTCAATGTTAATCACAAATAAATTATTTCAACTTTCTCTATAACTAAAATTTTTTGGATCAACTTTTTTTTGTGTTTATAAACATTAATCATGATTATCATATTATATATATATATATATATATATATATATATATATATATATATATTTATACAGTAGTTATTATTATTATTATTATCATTCGGTTTTATGACTTAATCTTCTAAATGACTTACTAAAAACTTAGTTATAAAAATATTTAAATTTAATAGACATTTTTATTTTTTATATATATGGAAAACAATAACCTTTCTACTTACTTTTCCTTAACTTAACCTTCTTAATTATTTCTCATAACTTAACAGCTCAAAATGAAACTTTAAAACGTTAAAGATTAATATTGCATGGCAAGCTTAGATTGGTGCTAAAAGGGTAGAATTCCTTAATATGTGAATCCTTCCACTAGATTTAAATTGATTTAAAGCATTACATTCATAGGTCAACTTTCATTTAAGTTTTTTAAAATTGGCATTGACGTAGTAGGTTGGTACATTAAATATTTTCATTTAAGTTTTTAAGATTGGCATTAACGTAGTAGGTTGGTACATTAAAAAAAATTCTAAATATTTGGTTAAAATCTTGTTTTTTATATCAAATTTCTTACATTAAAACTCAACTCACAATAAAATTCAACTCACAATACTGGATCCTAGCCTTGCACCAAGTAGAACTTGGTGGGGATGGATCTTTCTGTGCATTAAGCTTTATTTTAAAGGGTGCCTCCAACTAAATTATTTTTAAAGGTTAAATGTGTGTTACAATTGATTTTTTTTTTTAAATTAGATTAAGATCAAAGTTGAAAGGGTAAATCCAACTAAATTATTTTTAAAGGTTAAATATGTGCTACATTTGATTAAAATAAGGTTAATGTGGACTCTATATAAAAGTTTTAAAAGTTATATCAAATTTTTAACATTAAAATTCAACTTACAATACTTGATTGTAACCTTGCACTAAGTAGAACTTGGTGGGGATGGATCTTCCTTGGCAATAAGATTTAGAATAAAGGGTCCATCCAACTACATTATTTTTAGAGGTTAAATGTGTGTTACATTTGATCTTTTCCCCTATATTCAACTAAGACCAAAGTTGAATCTATAAAAAAATAAAAATAAAATTAATTGAAGAGTCTATGAGGTTTTTAGTATGAAATTTATTATAGTTGTTATTATGGATTTTTTTATGGTTATACATATTTCAAAATTGCATTACTTTGGTGGAAACTTTGGTTTTGATTTGGTTGTATTTTTGTAAAATATTAAACTGCTTATACACAAGCTATTTTGTGGACACACTCCATAAGTCACCTTCTCATAGCATTCGAGAGTGCCATGTTTCGTAGTTCCACTACTTAGTAGCCAAGAACTTAGTCCTTGACCTTACCACATAAGTTATCCCTTCCAACATTGTCATCGATGTGGAAAATCCTATAAAACCTGATCCAAACATTATTTTGATGACATGTCTAGCCTTTCCCACTAATGCCATGTTCTTAATTAGAATTTATTGATTAAATATAATCTCTCTAAGATCATCATGGATAATGGTATCCAAAAACACTTGATATCTATGGCCCTTGTCAAATTGTTGGCTATGTTCGTTACTTCCCAATTTCACTCATATCATATTGACTAAGTGAATGAGGGCACTCAATCCTTATTTTCTACCCAACAATGTCATATCACCTATGCTTCTAGCCATCATTTTCAAGACACCACATTGTATGGTTTGATTCCACTGGATTGTGTCGATTTAGTGCTAAGGATCCCATAACAACATGATCACTTGGACACATATTCTTCTGAAACCAAAACATACACTCTCACTAAGGATGGTTTGTACTTCCACTTCCAATCATCTATTGATTTCTCTTCATAAAATTTGTATGATAATGATATTGTACATCGAGTCATCCTTCATAAATGTTTACATCTATATATTATCTAGGAAAATAACACTAATCAAACCTCTTCACCCCCTGTGTCGCTAGAACATATCCTATCCAAATACCAAGATGATTTTTATAAACCCATCAATTTTCCACCCCCACAATATGCTAAACATTCCATCGACATTGTGCCTAGTGTTGTTTTTCTTCATATGAGATATTATCTATATATTATTACATTGATGAGTTTTCCATATATAGAGCACATATGATGACCATCGATGAAAGGATGCATCCCTTGGATAATCAATAACTATTTATTATTATCATTTACTTATTATATATAGTATTTAATAATCAATTTAATCGTATTATTAATTATTAATCTAAGAGAATGTCTTCCCTATGTTGTCCAAAGATCAACACTCCCTCTCAACAAGGGAGACATTCTGCATCATGCCAAGATTGTCTTTGAAGCATACAAACTTCACCCTAGACTCATGACACTTGTCTATCATTCTTGGGAGATATCTCTCTCCCACCTGAACCAAGGAGAAACTCCTTCTGCAACTTTCCCTCTGATCCAATTGACTCTCTTAGATCAAACTCACTTTGGGTGCACATATAATAGCATATAACATCTTGACTCTTTATCATTCCTTGTCGAATCACCATGACTAGGACAAAGACCACACTAGGATATTTCACCACAGGTACACACATGTGAGTGAATGTCATATTGATGCTAAATGACACGTGGAAAGCACTTCGAGTCCATATTATTCCTTGTCATGATTAAGGAAGGAATATGCCTCATCCCATTTACCATAAGTGAACCTTTATGATAAATGTATCCTATCTCCCTTGGTTTGCAACCCAAACTAGGAGAAGGTCCACCCGATGTTGAAACATCAACACTCTCTCTTAGCTATGGAGGTATCTTTCCATAGTAGTACACAACTATTATCCATTGGTACACAACCACTGCCAGTAGCACATAGTTATTGTCTAGTGACACACAGTCACTTCCAGTGGTACACAACCACTGTAGTAGTACACAACTATTGTCCAGAGAAACACAGTCTCCACCAGTGGTACACAACCATTGTAGTAGCAAAAGGTCTGTCACACATGGCACTCCCATGTGGACTTCTAAAGGCTACTCCCTCTAGAAAACACTAGGGTCAACTCCCCATAGTGTGTGATGTCAAGGTAAACTCCTTTGACATGTCCTAATGTGCTCTCCATAAGGGACGTGTCCTCATGTGATCTCCATGAGGGGTGTTGGGCTATAATCCCAAACCCACTTATCTGTTAGGATATTTAAACACCTTGAAGTTAATTAAGATCTACTTAGTACAATGTGTCGTTAGGTAAACATGTGTTTCTTATTTTGTTTCTTTAGTATGAATTAGTATGAATTTGTAGTTAGGAAATACGATGGTCCCGATATGTTCCCAACATAGAGTGATCTAATAATTCATATTCTTCTCGATCTTAGCGACCATTGTTCCATGGATTAACACCTGATTGGTCCATGATCTCTATTTAAAGAGCATGGAGGGTCATTTGTCGATGATCGATTGTGAGAAACCCTCTTGTAAAATATCTTTATAACATTTTTATTTTGCATTAATAAACTGCTCCAATTCGTCGCGTTGATTGGGGTCGTGGATGTTTCCCTGTAGGAGTTTTACCACATCAAAACATCAGTGTGTTGATCTTTGATCTGGTTGTGTGAGTGGTTATTGAAGGTGTTTATCCTCTATTGGAATACCTGTGTTTTCGAACATAGTATCAGAGCATGTTTGAATATCCTCTCTTGTTGTAGATCGAGATCGTGAAGCCAGGTTGTCTCATCTCCGTTTTTTTCCATTTTCGTATATTTTTTGGCTGAGAGAATTGTTCCATTGAGTATGGAGCGCTCATTTCAGTTAGGAATGATTTTCATTTCACTCAAAAAGGTTTATGTTTCCCAATATAAGGTCGTTTCAGTGAGATCCAGAAGTATAAAGCTCAAATATGCCCTTTTTAATTTTTTGTAGAGTATTATTTCAGTTCTATTTTGGTTTTATATTGGTTTTTTCCAGGTTGATACTCTTTTATATCTGCATATGCTCTTTTCCCTGGGTCATGTGTGATCTCAACAAATAAAAAACAGATGGGAAAATGTGCATTTTCTAGGTAAGCTAACCTAGATCTAACCCTTGTTTTTATCGAGAAGCGAAAAAAAATCCTGGTATGAAAATAGTTTTTTATGAGCACAATCTCCAAGGTCATCTTCAACAACAACAAAAACAACACCTCCAATCCTCTTGCTAAAAAATACAATATTTTGTGCTAACCGAGTTGGTTAAAAGTTTTCTTATTAAGTAAGAGGTCTTGAGTTCAAGTCTTGTTTTTTGTTACTTTTTAATAAAAAGTTCATGCTCCATTGTAAAGTGTATTTTACTTTAAGTATAAAAGTGAATCACTATAAGTATCTTTAATATTTTATTTAGAGTTATTTATTTTGCATGCATATTTCTTTTATAAAGTAACTTCATTGTAGAAGTGATCCACATTTCTTCCTATAAGAGTGGGTCACTTCATAAAGCAACTTATTTTACTTCAAGTGTAAAAGTGAATCACTATAAGTAACTTTAATATTTTATTTAGAGTTATTTATTTTTCATGCAAATTTCTTTTATAAAGTAACTTCATTGTAGAAGTGATCCCCACTTCTTCTTATAAAAGTGGGTCACTTCATAAAGAAACTTATTTGTAAATGTGAGGTTATTTGCAGGGGTATCACCACCATCTTGTTCTTTGGTTACTGTTTATTCATTTTTTTTAAAACGAAATAACTTTCACATCCGAAGTCCATTTTCAGTGCCGTTTTTTTTAAACTGCCTATTTTTTTCGATATCTTCCATCTAGATCATTCGTTTCAGCTTTTAAATCCACATTATTTTCATATTTAAGATGGATTATTCTAGTAATATTTTTCTTACCAGCACTAACTACTTCCAATGGAAATCCCATATGGAGGATTTATTAAGAAGTAAAGGCTTGTACCATATTACCTTGGGAAAGGAAAAAGAACCCACTGATGCTAATAAAAAATTAAAATGGGCTATTAAGAGTGATGAAGCACGTAAACTGATCAGAATGTCCATCTCTCCTAATTTAAGGTTCCACCTTAATGAAATTGATGACCTCGACGAAGCTTGGGAAAAAATTGAATTTGTGTTTGGTAAACACAATATTATTCGAGCACATCAACTAGAAAATCAAATATTGACTTTAAGTCCAAATGATTTTTATTGCATTGAATACTACCTATCTAAGTTTAAAACACTCATAATTTTATGTGAAGAATGTGAGATAAAGATGGAGGAAGAGCATTGCATCTATATTATTTCTAAGCTAGGTAGTGAATATTATGTGTTTGTATCTACCTTTTATGCCATGAGAGAGGATTTAGGGAAAGATTGTAAAAAACCCACTCTTGAGTCCTTTTGTGATGCTTTGATTGGAGATCAAGATAAAATTGTACAACGTGGAGTGATCACCATTGCAAGTACCTCCAACAAAGACTTAGTCAACCAGAAAAAAGATAAACCCAAGAATCCAAAGAAGAAACATCCTCACCACAATAACAAGCAACATAAGGGTTCTAAAATGACTCAGACAACTTCAGCTCCTAATGGTGACAAAGGAGAAAAATCTAAAAATAAGAAGACTCACAAACATTGCAACTTTTGTGATAAAATGGTCATGATGAGTCCAAATATTTCAAGAAGATGGAAACTTTAGAAGTAGCGATAAAGAAGCATAACATTAGAATTGATTCTAATCCTTCTTCTTCTTATCATGGACATGCACTCTCTGTTTCTGGTTTCTCCTTCAATGCAACTTCTACTTATTCTTCTTATGAGTGGCTTATTGATTCTGGAGCATCTTATCATATGGATAAGGATAAAGACATATTTTTTTCTCTAAATGAATGCAACACCAATAAAGTATCTGTTGGTGATGATAAATCTCTTAGTGTTGTAGGATCTAGAACATTTCAAGTAGATAATGGTCATTCCAATGATGTATTATGTGTTCCAAGTGTTTCTTGTAAACTTCTATCAGTATATTAAATCACTCATTCAAGTGAAGCTAAAACCATAGAGTCTTCACCTTACCAAGCTGTAATCAAGGATCTAAAATATCCTAAGCATGTTCTTGCAACTAGAATTGTTGATGATATTACCAGGTTTTACAAGTTTGGCAACTTTGGATCATCATCTTTTCCATCAATTTTTGTTGCTCATGGCACTGACTTGAGCAAACTTTGCCATCAGTGGTTTGGTAATCTAAACTATCACTCATTGCAACAACTATGTAATCAATAGATGGTGACTCGTCTTCCTCTTGTTTCATGAAGATATGGTTTTTCTTTTCATTGTTGTTCTCACCAAACATCATCAGAGCATTTTTGAAAGTCATGCCTCTTGGCATGCCTCGGGTCCTTTGCATATTGTTCACAGTGACTTGTGTAGTCCACTTTATTCTCCTTGTTTTTCTGGTTGCAAGTATTTCTAAACTTTCATTGATGAATTTTCCAGACATACTTGGGATTACTTCTTAAAAATCAAGAGAGAAGTTTTTGACAAGATTTTGGCCTACAAGGCCCTTGTAGAAAAGCAATCTGGACATCAAATTCAAAGGTTAAGAATAGATAATGTAGGATAATATGTGAACAATAATTTTACAAGTTATTGTACTGCACACGGCATGCAAATGCAACACATTGTTCCATATACACCACAACAAAAAGGTGTTGCTAAGAGAAAGAATCACACATTAAAAGAAATGGCTTATTGTATAATCCAATCTAAGGGATTAAGTCTAAAGTATTGGGTGGAAGCCATCAAGTATGAAAATTACATAATAAATCTTACTCCCACAAAGGCTATTAAAAATATAACACCAGAAGAAGCTTGGACTAAAATTTAACCAGTTGTAAGTCACTTCCATATATTTGGCACTATAGCATGGGCTCACATTCCCGATAAAAAAAGGAAGTCATTGCAATCTAAAAGTGAGAAGTGTATATTTGTTGGTTATTATAAAGATATTAAAGGTTATAGACTTCTTCAACCACATTGTAATGAAATTATTATTAGAAGAGATGTTAAATTTGATGAAAATCTCTTGGTCTGCAAGCCTAATTCAACGATTGTGCCTTCTTTGACCTATGAGCCATCTTCAACAATTATGACTTATTTTGTTCATATTCTAGTTTCTTCTTTAGATGATGACAGTGAGGATGAAAATCCACCTCATCCTGCTCACCTTCCTCCAGATGAGTCCTTTGAAACTTAACTAGCACCAATTGCACCATTTCCTACGTTGTTACATTCAACACGAGAAGCAGTTGGTGATCTTGTCGATGGTCATTTAGATCAGCATCAGACACGTTCACAGTTCCATCAATCAAATTATGTTTTGGCTCAATTTTAAAAGACTCATGATCCAGAGACATTTGCAGAAGCTTTAGGTCATCCATATTGGGATACAACAATGAATGAAGAGTATCAGTCATTAATGAAAAACAATTCTTGGGATATTGTACCTATTCCAAAAGGAAGATTTTTTTTTAAATGTAAATGGGTCTACAAAACTAAGTATGCATCAGATGGAAGTGTTGAAATACAGAAGGCTCGGTTAGTTTTCAAAGAATTTTCCCAAGTTGAAGGAATTGACTATAATGAAACCTTTTCCCCTATAGCCAAAATGAATTCCATCTGCCTTGCTCTTGCACTTGTTGCCTCACATAAATGGGAGGTCCATCATATGGATGTTAAATTCACCTTCTTGTATGAATATTTGTAAGAAAAAACCTACATGGAACAACCTCGTGGTTATTTCCATAATGACTCTATCCTTGTTTGTCGCCTTAATAAATATCTTTATGGTCTTAAGCAAGCTCCCCGATCTTGGTATGCCAAAATGGATAGCTTTCTTATTGAAACTGGATTCTCTAGATGGCACTCTGATCCTAATGTATATACCAAGAAAGTAGGAAGCCATCTCATAATCCTTTTCCTTTATGTTGATGACCTTATCTTTACTCGTAGTGACTCAAAACTTTTAAACCATGTGAAAACCAGTCTTAAGAAGAAATTTGAAATGACAGACTTAGGATTTTTACACTATTTCCTTGGCCTCCAAGTTTTGCGAACCAATGAAGGAATTTTTATTTCCCAGTCTGAGTATGTTTGTGACCTTCTTTGTTGCTTTCACATGGACGAGTGTAAAGAAGCCCCTTCTCCCTTCTAGTTTGGATTCAATATTTCTACCACCAGTACTTCTCCTGAAGTTGATGCCACCTTGTATCGTCAGTTAGATGATTCATACCCGTCCAGATCTTTCCTTTGGTCTTGGTCTTGTTTCCTGGTATATGCAAACACCCCATTAAATCCATTGAAAGAAACTAAAAGGATACTTTGTTATGTATGTGGTAAAGTACAGTTCGAGATACATTAGAGTTCAGGGGGGGACTCCTTTATTTGTTGGTTTCACTAATTCAGATTGGATCGGCGACCCTGATGATCAGGAGTCTACTAGAGGTTATGTTTTTAGCCTTGGTTCAGAACATGTTACTTGGGTATGTAAGAAACAATAGGCTATTTCACTTTCTTCAATAGAAGCAGAGCATTGAGCATCGGTAAATGCAAGTCAGGAAGCCTTGTGGCTTTGATAGATCCTTTCATAGTTTGTATTCCAACAACAACATCCGACCAGCCTTTGGTGGAACGATCAGAGTTCCATCAAGCTCTTCAAAGATCCAGTTCAACATAAGTGCAGTAAAAACATTGAGCTACACATGCACTTCATGAGAAATATCACTCATGGTCAAGTTATTGAAGTGCTCTTTTTCCCTACAGAAGATCAAGTTGCAAACATTTTCACAAATTCTTTTATAGAAACGATTTTTTCCAAACTTTGAGCTATGTTAGGAGTCCAGGAAGCTGTCATGAAGGGGGGATAGACTCTAATGCCTCCTTCCTTCTACTATTGTGTCATTATTGTAAATCCTCCTATCCTATCCCAAGTCATTCTTAAGGTGGGATGTTAGGATATTTAGACACTTAGGAGTTAGTTAAGATCTACTTGGTCTAATGTGTCGTTAGGTAAAAGTTTGTTTCTTAGTATGTTTATTTAGTGAATATTTTTAATGACAAAATCAGAAATATCTCATTCACACATTTTATCAAACACTTGACTAACTTGATATTTTAGTCTTTAATAAATGCCTTTAAAACATAAAACAACTAGAAGCTAAAATACTTAATTCAAACAAATCATTGATCCATACTTTGATAATGCAACAAGTAGACAAGTGATTTTTGGTCCAATGACTAGGGAGAAAATGCCACTGTGGGGAAAAACCCTATGGAGATTATTTCTATTATTCAAGAGAAGAAATGGAATTTTTATTACAACCCAGAAATTTAATGATTCCAACTAAAGAAAATAAGAAATGCAAATCACTTATCTCATCCATGAAACAAGTCTTCTAAACTACCCACACGTGACACAAACTATAGCCCGATTTCTTCCTGGCAAATCGTGTCACTTTTCAGATGTCAACAGTAGAAATAAATACACAATAATCTTCCTTGAGAATCGTGTCAGTAGGTACAATACAACCTATACAGATTTATTCCTTGAAAACTATGCCTCCCTCTTACTGTATGGACTATCCTTTCTATGTACGGACTATTGATTCTCTCTTGTTGTACAGACTGTTATGATGTCATTGTCTTGGGAATTGTGTACTCTAATTTAATTTGGAAACTTTTCTCTATAAATATGACCTCTCTCTATTTTATCTTGTGTCTTCTCTGTGTCTTTTTCATATTTCTCAAACATGTATATGTACTCTCTCTTTTCCTAAGAAAACCTAACTTACATAACCAACTCAATCTAATGGCTATCATAAGATGACGTTTAATGCTCTTCATTAATTACAAAGTAAGTAATAAATGCACATTAAACACTTTGGGGTCCCACAAATTAAAATTAATTCAAGTTATAAAGTACGTTCACTTTATCAAAGAACTTTATTTAAAAAGTCACTTTATAATTAAAACATGTCTAGGAAACATGACTTTATGCCCCCCCAATGACAAAACACAAAAACATGAATGAGGATATCCCTTGTTAAATTTCAACACTCCCTCTTAACGAGGGAGGTCCTTCTGACATTTCCACTTCCAGGACCATTCCTCGACTCCAAGCTATCTACAATAATTTCTCCCTCTAAACCTGAATGCTGCCTCTAAACTAGTCTGGTGGAATTGTGCCTTATATTGATGCTTCAAGAAATCTCGTCTCGTCTCTGGGAATTTTCTGACTGGCTTAACTCATACCAGTTTATCTTTCTGCTAGTACTAGATCCCTGAATTGAGGACTAACATTTGGGTGCACCTTGAGTCCTTTGAGCTTCTTTCTCCCCCTCTGAGTCCGATATCCAACCTGACTGACATCCCACAGGTTGGCCAAAAACTTTCTATGCTTTGCCTCTATGTTCTCCAATCAGAATTGACCTGATGGGAACCTCATATTCTGCATGAATATGAACATAAACACATTCGAAAGTGATTACATATCCACCATCCTCCAGAGTTGAGACTGAGAGGAGATCAACTCTCATCCTTGGTACAAACAATACCCCTTCTATTTCCAAGGTATCTCCGAAGTCCTACACAAATATGACAGTTCTGACTCCTCTAATATGGTGAGTCCCATTCACGACATGATTAGGAACAATCTTAGATATGAACATAAATGAGTCCAACATTATTGTCATATGACTGGTGGCCTGACTATCCACCATCCAAGTCTTTTCAAACTCATAGTTGTTGTTGTTTCCACTAGAAACAATGGATATAAGAGAAAACTCTTTCTCAAACTTGTCACTAAATTCATTTACCTTTGCAGAGGCTATTACATATTTCTCCTTCTCCTTCTCCTTTGTCCCATTCCTTTTGGGACAATGTGCTGCATAGTGGCCATATTCATTGCATGAAAAGCAGGGAACTTTGATGATGTCAATCCTGGAACCCTTCCTACGTTTTCATTTCCCTTTAACAAAAGAGTAATGTTCTCCTCAACATCTCCCTCTCCTCCCTTCTCTCCATTCATCTAGATCTCCTCCTGAGTGAAATCATCCCAATGTTTGCACCAATATGGATGTTTTTCACGTCCCACAATGCATTTCACAAAGACTTCCCAATCCTTGGTAAGACCTTTCAAGGCTATCCTCACAAGCTCTGCATCTGAGATGAGTTCCCCCACAACTTCCAGCTCAACCTTAACTTGTGCCAACCAGGTAAGATATGGAACCACACTCTCACCCTTGGTCATATTGATTGAATGCAGTTGATCTTTGAGTGCCATATTACAATTTTCATTCTTAGCTTCGTATATATTTTTTAGTGCCTGCCACATTTATTTCGCTGTCTTCTTTTCAACCATGTGTGGGATGAGTGGTTCCTTTACTCCATCCAAAATAAGTCTCTGGGCTTGGGCCTCTTTGAATTCATGTATATCGAAGGAAATAGGATCGTTGGAGGGAGGAACTACCATAGTAGTGAAAAGATCCCACAGTTTGTTTTCTTTAAATATAGTTGGCATTCTAACCTTCCATTGCAAATAGTTAGAAATGAAATCTAACCCATCCTTAAGTCTGATGGAAGAAACCATATTCAAACAACTATTCCCCTTTTTCTTTAACCAAATCTGAAATCAAATTCTACATAATGTACTTCTTACAGAGTCATGGCTCTGATACCATGAATATTTTTAATGACAAAATCAAAAATATCTCATTCACACATTTTGTTAAACACTTGACTAACCTAAGATTTTAGTATTTAAGCATCTGAAAGCTAAAATACTTAAGTCAAGAAAATCATTGATCCATACTCTGATAATGCAACAAGTAGACAAGTGATTTTTGGTCCAATGTATAAGGAAAAAACCCCACTGTGGAGAAAAACCCTAGAGAGATTAATTCTATTATTTAAGAGAAAATCTGAAATGTGTTTACAACCTAGAAATTTAATGATTCCAACTCAAAAAAAATCAGAAATACAAATCACTTATCTCAACGATGAAACAAATCTTCTAAACTCCCCACACATGCCACAAACTGTTGTTAATGTTTAATCCGTTATTATAGTTCTTTGCATTTCAATAGATAACAATAGCATAATACAAGATCACTGAGAAATACACAATCACAAGAGACACAACATTTATCCTGGGAAACCCTCTAGGGAAAGAAAACCC
>JZKD02S1612713.1:514708-537813 GCA_000966675.3 Picea glauca | reverse complement strand
TAAAGGGGTATCTAGTAAATATAGGGGGTTTATTTTATTGGAAATATGTATTGAGAGGGGGATTCAACCAAAGGATTTTGGGAGATATTTAGCAATATCTAGTGAAATTAGGGGTATTATTTAATATTCCATGAATGGAGGTGTTATGTCATAGGTTCACTATGTGAAGACCTCATGACCGTACCAAGGTAGTTCAGATTGATAAACAAATTTAGGCACTACTGTAAATAAGCAATATTTTCCCCAACTCCTCACCTTGCGAATCACTTTCCTTTATTACCCATAACACCTAGGAATGGTGGTTGATCAGTTACTATAGATCTCTCAAGGAGATGATCATCAAGAAATAAATACCCATTTCCTTATATCAAGGATTTACTGAAAAATTTGCAAGATGTTTTTTAATTTTCAAAATTGGATATAACTTCAACATACAGTCAAGTCAAAATGATGGAAACAGATGCATGAAAGATAATATTCAAAACCAAATTTGAGCTTTATGAGTGGTTGGTTATACCCTTTGGTCTCACCATCAACCTTGTCATTTCTATGAAACTCATTAATTACATGTTTTGACCACACCTTTGTTTTTTTTTCATTTTTTTTTATCTTGGTAATATATTGATGTTCAACAATACCTCAAAAAACTATGTCCTCCATCTTCATGAACGACTAGATATTTTGGATACCAACAAAATACAAGTAAAAATAAAAACATATGTTTTTAGCGAGTGTTATGTTTCTTACTTGGGATTTTTAGTTTATGTATAATGTGTTTATCGAACCCCCATAATGTCAAGACCCTCCTAAACTAGTTATTTCGCCACATTACAATAAACCTTGATTTTTTTTGGTGGCATCAATTTTTTTTTAAAGAACATTTTTGAGTTTTCCAAGATGTCAATTCCTCTCCAATTAATGTCTCTTTGATTGGACACTAGACACTTGAGCCTCCTTTCAACACTTCAAACATCTCTTGTGTTTTGCACCCTTCATTTTATTGTCTCACTTCTATCCACCCTTTGAGATAGAATAATTATTTGAATTGTGTTGTTGGGGTTGTTCTTAAAAAGGGAGGCCATCCTATAACGTATCATTCATAGGAATTATCACTGGTTAAAAAGGGAGGCCATCCTATAGAGTATCATTCGTAGGTCTTATCAGTGGTGAAATTGAAGTATAACATATATGACAATAAATTTTATGCATGAGTTCAAAGTTTAAAAAAATGGCACCATTATTTGTTGGGTAAAGAAGTTGTTCTTCACATAGATCATTATCCATTGATTTTTCTTAGTTCACAGTTTAATCTTAAGGAGGAACATCACCTCAAATGTCTCTCATATATCTAGTAGTTTCATCTAGTGCTCAAATACAAGAAGAGGTCACACAATCAAGTAGAAGATATGTTGAATAACCCCAATCTTACAACCTTTGAAGGTGAGAGTACCCACTTTTTATTCCTAGAAAAAACAAAGTTATAGATCTAGTGTTGGTCCGATTGTATATGCCTTACAACAACCTATTATAGTGAAACAAATGCCATTTATGGATTACACTACACGAGGGCTAGTTGTACCACTTGCGGTAGATTTTTGTACCTATTATTGAGGCCATTTTTTTTTAAATTAGGGAGTCACATTCTTCCATATATGGGGGGTACTTCGACGTCCAAAAGACTCTCTTGTATCTAAATAAACATTTATATAGGCCTTGTATATACCAACAAGTTATTGACTTTGTGAGGAGTAGTGCCTTATGTAGCAAGAATAAGCTGCCAATCACAAGCTTGAATTGTACCAACCATGTCCAATTTCTACATGTCCTTGGGATAATGTTTCTATGGATTTCATTTCAATCTTTCTATGTACCCTTCAAAAACATGGTTGTGTTTTTTTTTGTAGTGTGTCATTTTTCAAGTATGGCATTACTCAAGCCCCATAACAAGCACATTACTGCACATCACACAACACACTTGTTTTTCCACCATGATGGAACAACTTTTGGCCTTGTTCGCACTATCACTTATGATAGGGATTCTTTTTCTTGGTTATTTTTCTAAGGTTATTTGGAAGATAATTGAGTGAGAATTGCAATTCTCTATTGCTTTCCACCCCCAAATTGATGGTCTCGGTTGCACCTAGCTCCAAATTCTTCACGCAACCTTTTTCAAGAATAGCAAGTGGGATAAGGCATTACACATAGTACAACATTGTTACACTAAAGAAGTGCATGGTGTCATGAGATATTCTCCTTTTGAAGTGTGTTATGGGTACTAGCCAACCACACCTGTTGAGTTCCCATGCACCTTATCCATGCTTACTTCATAGCCATGACTCAATGCCCAGATACATGCCACTAATTGAGTATTCATTTAGTAGTTAATGTCTCCAAACACAATTTATATGAGATTTCTTAGCTAGATAAAGACATTCTCGTGTCTTAGCGATGGACAACAATTCAAATTGCTAATCCTAACTAGACAATAATACTTTCCATGAGGTGCACCACTAATCCACTAATTTTCTCATTATCACTAAGCCATAAACGATAATCTACCTCTCATGAAAACTAAATGGTTTTTGGAAGATGAATTTTCTACTAATTTCCCTCATCCTATTTCACAAGTAAGGATATTTGTGTCTTCAAACAAAAGAGGAGATGATATAGATTATGAAACAAGGAGACATAGGGAAATAGTAATGTTATAGAATAATAATGCATTTAATTAGTTAACTTTATTATTAAAATAAAGAGAATGACATGGTCAAAATTAATTGTTCCATTTTCTATCTTATTAAAAAAAAGAATTGTTATTATAAAAAAGTGGTTTTTGAAATTAATAAACTATTCCTTTCTACAATATTTCCTTTATTTCCATATCATTATAATTTATTTTCATGTTTCTTTATTGCTAAGGCGTAATGTTTAATACTTAATATCACCTATTTAGAGAAATTTATGAAGGAAAAGAATATGCAAAAATCTCTTGAAGGAAATGTTCTAAAAGAAAAGATTGTTTGGAATGAGTATTCAGGAAGAATACATATGGATAACTTAAGCAAAAGAAAAATATCTAAATGTATGGTAACATATGCTACATTTATTTTTATAATAAAGAAATCATTATCATAAACACTTGTTTCTTGACAAGACATAAAAGAAATCTTAGCTTCTACAAAAGTCACAAGCCTTTTATATTGCGATGAATATAAAGTACTCATAAGCCTTTACCTCTGTGTTCTGAAGCGATGTTGGTCATGAATTTTTGATTGTTTATGTGCGTATCCGGTACTTTGAAAATATTGTGGCCACACTTCTCGCAAAATAAAATAGATCTTATCAATTTAGGAGAGTAGAGAGACTAAACATCCAGATATAAATTCTTCCTTCAAAATAAATTAAAACAACAATATTCATGTAAAACATTTTTAATAAAATATACATATAAAGGTAAGATGAAAATAAAATTGAAGAACTAAAAAGCGGCGATATATTTGTTGAACCTTAGCCTTTTAAATTTATGTGCAAACAGAGAATTTATGGGCCTTCCAGCAGAAACATAAACTGAAGTAAATCTAATGGCTGAAAATAAGAGACAACAACAATCATAAGAGAACACAACGATTTAATTTTATTGTTCAAAGGAGAATTATCACAGTCAAACTCAAGCTTACAACCATCTCTCACACATACAATCTGTCTCTATGGGTTTACATTAATCTTTTGTATCTCTCCCACAGTTATAATTAATGTGCACCTAACCATATTGTATTTTTAGCTTATTTGTTCAACTAAAAACTAGAATAATAGGAGCCAAAAAATCTGCCCAAATCTGTGGGAAATTGGTTGACACAGTTTCAAAAATCTCCATCTTGACAACAATTTACCTTAATATCATGCCCAAATTTATTCATCACCTTTCCTCCAAGAAATGAGAATCCAAACACCAACGCAGCTTCTCTAATAATACTAGTTTCATGAATATGCTTGCCCAATTTTCTTATGTATGGACCTTTTCCAGAGCCACTCCACATTCATCAATAACATGTCTTACAAAATGGTATTTAATAGGAATATGATTTGTCTTACTGTGATAAAATGGATTTTTAGCCAAATGAATAACACTTTGATTATCACTTAATAGTTTCACCTTGTCTTGCATCCTTCAAAACTCACCCAACAAACATTTTAACCAAATTGCCTCCTTGCAAGCATGTGAGGCAGCCATATATTATTCCTCAGTAGTGGATAAAGAAAATATGTTTTGAAGATACAACAGTAAATACATATCTTGAAGTGGATCCTTTTTTCCAAGTCACCTGCAAAATCGGAATCCACATAACCATAGACTAAATAACTACAACCATTATAGGTGATACAATAATTGTTTGTGCCCCTAAGATACCAAAGAATCCATTTCACAGCTTCCCAATGCTCTTTACATGGATTTTTCATGTATCTACTGACAACACCAACTGCATGTGAAATTTCTGGCCTAGAATTTACCATCTCATACATCAAACTTCCTACTGCATTCACAAGACATATGTTATTTTTCTTCATGATTACTAGGACATAAACTTGAAGAAAGATTGAAATGGGAAGCCAAATGTATTTTTATTAGTTTCACATTATTCATACGGAAATTCATAAGTATTTTCTCCACATACTTTTGTTGTGATAACCACAACTTACCATTTTTTATGTCTCTATGTATCTCCATGCCCAAAATTTGTTTTGATACTTCTAGATCCTTCATATCAAACATCCTAGACAGCCGAGTCTTTAATCTATTGATTTCAATCATGTGTTTTCTTGATAAAAGCATATTGTCAACATATAACACCAAAATAATGAATAAGTCATTTTCAAACTTTTTAAAGTAAATACAATGATCATATTCACTTCTTGTAAAATTTTGGCTCACCATGAAGGAATCAAACTTCTTGTACCATTTCCTGGGAGGTTGTCTCAGCCCATACAATGACTTCTTAAGTTTGCAAACAAACCATTTATTGTGATCCTGAACAGACCCTTTTGTTTGTTCCATATATATTTCCTCGTCTAGATCTCCATGTAAAAACGTTGTTTTAATATCTAGTTTCTCTAACTCAAGATCAAGTAAAGAAACTAGTGCTAACATAATAGGAATTGAAACAAGCTTAACAATTGGTGTAAAAATTTCATGGAAATCAATACCTTCCTATTGAGAATACCCTTTTGCTACCAATCTTGATTTGTACCTTTCAAATGTATCATCAACACCCTTTTTTAGTTTGTATACCCACTTGCAATAAAAAACTTTCCCTTCCTTCGAGAGTTCTACCAGGTCCCATGTTTTATTCCTCTCTAAGGCATCCATTTATTCTTTCATATCTTATTTCCATTCAGCACTTCCAAATACCTTCATTACTTCCTAATAACAACTAAGTTCCCCATATCTAGAAATCAAAGCTACAGATGAAACATAATTGTCATACCTTTCCTAACCCATGTAGATCTCTATAGAAATGGTTGAGACATATCCACATTTTCCTGGATATTTTCTGCATCTTCATCTTCTTCCTCTTGAACTTTTTCATGCTCCTTATTTCCTAAATATGGTTGAGTCTCTGACTAAATTTGTTGAGTTTGTGTTACATGTTCTTATCTCTTTCAACATCTACCACATCTCATTTTATAAGTGAGGATTCATCAAATACTACATCTCTACTTATGATGAGTTTGTGGAAAGTAGGATCCCACAATCTATATCCCTTAACTCCATCACCATAGAAAAAAAATACATATTTCTTTGATCTAGGATCTAACTTAGAACGTTGATCTTTAGAAATAATAGAATAAGCATCACAACCAAATATTTTCAGATTTGAATAATCACACAAATGACATGTCCATACGTCTTTAAGAATCTTATATTTTATTGCAGTTGATGGTGACGGATTTACTAGATAACATGTTGTAAGAATTATTTCCACCCACAATTCCTGTTGCAACTTGGCACTATTGCGCATGTTCCTTGCTCTCTCTAGAAGAGTCATGTTCATGCGTTCAATAACACCATTTTTCTAAGGAGTATAAACCATGGTTTTATGTCTTTTGATCCCAGCTTCCTTCCCATAATTTTCAAATTCCTTAGATGTAAACTCACCTCCATTATTTGTTCTTAAACATTTTATTGACCTACCAGTGCTCTTTTAAACCAAGGATCTAAATTGCTTAAAAGCATTAAAGACATCAACTTTTATTTTAAGCAAATAGATCCACACCTTTATAGAGTAATCATCTATAAATGTTACAAAATATGACAATCCTCCAAAAGAAACTATGGGGGGTGGTCCCTAGACGCCTGAATGGATAAAATCAAGGATACCTTTACTTATATGTCTTCATGTTTTAAACTTTTGTCTACATTGTCTTACGAAAACACAATGCTTGCATAAATTCAAATTCATAGATTTTAAGCTTGGAAGTAACATACGATCTACCAATACCTTAAGCCCTTTCTTACTGACATATGAACCAAATGCTGATGCCATAAACGATTAGAGTCACTTTCACCTTCAGATACTATCGCTTCTTTATTTGATTCAGTTCTTACCTCTAGTTGATAAAGATACCCGGTCCTTTATCTTTCTATTGTAGGAAAATCCCCCTACAGACAGGTGGATCTTCCGTTAAATTCTAGACCCCTAATACCGAGACAGAAAGATGAAAATGGACACTAAAATTCCTTTAAATATAGTTAATATAATCAAAAGAAAGAGAGGGAGAAGGTATGATGTACCTTGTTTTGAGGCTTGTCCTCTCTTTATCCAATCTGAACTTGATCTCCAAGCTCCTTATCACAACATGGTACCTGCAATGCAATGGACAACGAAGAAAAAAAATACTTCCTACTCTACCAAGATTAGTTTAAATCAAATTCATCCATAATAGACAAGAATATCTAAAGATACATAAACTAGAAGGAAATAGGTCAAGCATATATTAATGATAACTTTAAAGAGATACTTACAATCTGTAGATGAAGTTGTAGAAACCTCTCCAAGTCCTCCTCGTCAATCCCTTGCAATATGCTCCCAAGATCATAGGTTTTATATCCAAAAGATTTCTCTCAAGATCATAAGTTTGATACCTCAAATCTTCCTCCTCTTCTCCATGGAAATCCCTCATTATATAGGATTTGGAGGCTTAACCACCATGGAGAGGATCACTCATCAAATCCACTAAAATGGGATCTCCAAGATATTTAGGGAGAAAATATATCTTAAGGATTTTAGGGAGGAAATATCTCTCAAGGATTTTAAGGAGGAAATATTTCAACCATCCATGTGATCCTCAACCTCCCCTAAAAAATAGGAAACCAAATGTGAGGTGTATTCTCACACTAAATTAATTTATTTTTCATGAGTAGTAATAATAATTCATGTGCACATAGTATTTTGACCTTCATAGAATATATTTATCATCCACATTGACTAGGGATTGTGACATATGCTATTTCATGGTGTCAAGGTGTATGTAACATTTAGCAAGGTGCATATGACACTTTTACAACACTTGCGACACTTGGGGCGAGGTACCTAGGTGTGGAAATTTGATGTGTAACACCTTCATAACTACTAATATGCCTTTGAACGCCTTCAATACTTCAGCTTGAATTGTACATTTTTAAGCACCAGAATCTATAAATTCCAAATATATTAGGTTATTTCTAAGTTCAGGTACATGCCTCACATCTGTTAACGTTCTTATAGTACCATCATACATTTTAACCCTCATATTACTAATCCCAACAATTTTATAAGAAATATTATTTCCCATAAAAAAAACACCATCATGTATGTATTGGTAAGTTGAGAATGGATTTATATGAAGACAAATATGATTGGATGCACCAGAGTCTAAAAAGCAATGTTGATAATGTTGTTAAATATTACAAATATATAAAACCTCATACGCCATACCTAAACTTGTTTCAGATGACTTTTGTTCCTTTGTGGAGTCCTCTTTGGATGTTTCTTGTATTTTCTAACAATCCTTCTTCAGATGCCCTAATTTTCCACAATACCAACATTTGATCTTACCCTTCATTCCTTTTGACTTAGATCTTTATGTACCTCTCTGGTTCAGCTCTTTTAATTTAGATAAACCTCTATCCACCATTTCTTATGATGTTAAGGCTTCTTGAGTAGATATTCTCCTCATCTCCTTAGTTAATAGAGCTCCCACAACAATATAATAATCAATAGTGTTTGTTGTGTTAAAACACATAGATGTGAGTAAATTATCCCAAGATTCAAGTAATGAACACAATAGCGTGACTCCTTTGTCCTCATCATCGTATTTTTCTTCAATACTAGGTAATTCACAAGTTAGAGTACTGAAAACATTTAAATGATTGAAAAAAATTGTACCTTCTTACATTCATAGGCTATACAACTTCCTCTTGAGGTAGATTCTTTTCGTCAAGGATTTCGTCATAAAAATACTTTCCATGTTGCTCCATAAGCATGTTGTTGTTTCCTCTCCAACGATATTGAATATAACATCATCTTCCAGATACAGATAAATGGTATTGAAAGCTCCTACATCTGGATCTTCCCAATCCTTGTTCAACATATCCGTTTTTTTATTTGACCTTCCCACCAATGTCTTTTGCAATCCTTGTTGTGCAAGCATATCCCACATCTTGAGCTTCCATAACTAAAAGTTTATTTTTCCGTTGAATTTCTCCACCTCAAACTTTGAACTCTAATCTTTTTCCATTAGCACAAACCACCCAAAAACTACATCTTATAACACTAATATCTTTAAATATGGAGGAATAATATTATATTTCAAAGTGGAACCAAAGAATATATGGTTCAAATTTTAACCAAAAAAGGTTTAATAAGAGGATATTTAATATATAATTTAAAATGACATATTAACATTGAACAATGGGGTATTGGGGTGATGGAGCAAGAAGGAGCATGCTAGGGTTTGAAGGAAGGTGCAACTGGTTAGGGTAAAAAGTAAGGAAGCAAGGTTGGTAGGTTCAATGGGGGTGGAGTATTTGGATGTGGTAGTAGAAGTGACCAAAGCAAAGGAGAGAAAAAAACCGTTCAAGCACACGGTAGTAGGAGGTAGTAGCAAGCCACCAAACAAATCCCCTAGGGAAGAATCAGAGGGAACCAAACAAAAATCTAACCCATCTGCAGATGTAGCAGGTACGAGCAAACCAACTGACAAGAAATTAAAGAATGGGTGTCTGTATAAGGCAATGGAGAACCTGAGGTATGAGGTCACCTCCCCATTGATAGGAGACTACATCCAATATATGACGGACCACGCTCTCGTTGATAAATTCATGGGGATATGGCCCACAAAAAAAGCGCTTTTGGTCTGTATCAAATCAAAATGGAAATTTAAAGGAGAAACAAGCTTAAAGCTCAGATCCAAAGGTTTCTTCACTACAATTTTCACTTGCTCCGAGGACAGGAATCTAATCTTTGATGAGGGGCCGTACTTATTTAACTCATAGGGGATACATCTCAGGCATTGGTCAGAACATTTCTCTCTGAAAAAGGAGGACTTCACTACATCCCTTGTCTAGAGCAGACTACACTCCCTACCCCACAAGTTCCAACACCTAGAAACATTGGTAGGAATCGGAAACACGTTAGGTTCCTTTGTCAAAATATCAAAAAAAACTAAAGAGGATAAATACACATCGTATGCAAGAATTTGTGTTATATGAAAGTGGCATCCGCCCTCCCAGAATCAATCACTATTTCATTCCACAATAATGATTGGGTTCATCTCATAGACTATGAGCACATCCCATTCCATTGTCGGAAATGTCACGAACATGGACACTTATTATGAGATTTCCCTTAGAAGAAATCTTTGAGAAACAACAAAGGTAAGGAGGAGAAGGACATGGTTGGATTCGTAAAAACCCCTAACAAAAGAAAGGCAGGGTGGTGAGGGGAAAAAACCCTGGGGGAAGGAACCAGACAAGACGCAAACAACTTCCAGATCTTAGCAGAGAAAGGAGAGAAGGAAGCCAAGCATGAAGGAGTGCAACCAGATATAGAAAATACATTCACAAGCGAAGAGAATATGGAGACAAAAGAGGAAGAAATATTGAAACTCTGCAAAATGGAGGAAAGCATGGAAAATGTAACATCTAAGAAGAAGGAAGTCTAGATGTAAACGAAAGGGGGAATCAAAATATTCTCTAGATGAACCAATGAAAGAATACCTAACCCAGGCCTCTGAATCAAAAGGGATGGAGGTGGACTTGCAGGCTCTAATAGAGGTTCATGGACAAAAAGAAGTTAATAACATGCAAGTAGGAAAATTTTGTCATCTCCTTAGGAGGAAAAGAAAATATCCAACTACAGATAACCCCACCTCCTCATCTGAAAATTTGGGAATAAAATTGAACCCTCTAAAGAACTCCAAGAAATAAGGCGGCGAGGAGAATAAAAAAAAGGTCGAAATCCACATAATAAAGTCCCAGAGGAAACAAGGGATACTCTCATAGACTCCATCCAGGTAGTGGGACTATCAGACAAGTATTTCCTCCCTCAAACTAAAAGTTAATTGTGAATATTCTTTCATGGAACATTCAGGGTCTAAATGGTGTTTCAAAACACAAAATCCTATGAAGCATGTTGAAACAAGAAAATATGGACATAGTTATGTTGCAAGAAACTAAATGTAATAAGAAAATTATGGAATCTATAGCAAGGAGAATATGGAAATCTTACGAGTTCATATTATATGAAACAGAGGGGGCCTCTATAGGTATATAATTCCTATAGAACCTGAATAAAATCAGTGTGGAGCTGATAAATCAGTCAAGGATGATAATAACCATATCCTACACGTTAACAAGGACTACGGATCAAGGAATAATCTCATAGGTCTATGGCCCCAAAGCTTCAGGGGACAATAGGGAGTTCATAAGTGATATTCAAGCGATAGGAACGAGCTTGAATGACTAGCCTTGGATCGTAGGGTGGAATTTCAACATGATAACCTCCCTGGAAGATAAGGAAGGAGGCATCAGACGTCTTATCCCATATGACCAAGTGTTAAAGGAACTCATTGACCAACTCCGGATAATATACATAATCCCTTCAGATGGTATATATACTTGGAGCAACAACAGAGGAGGGAGACATCACATAGCCGAAAGGATAGACAAATTTTTGGTCTCAGAACTCCTGTTCAGAAAAAGGAAAGCAGTAGGAGGGGAGATCAAAACTACCTATGGCTCGAAACATTGGCCAATATCACTAAGATGGATGGATGGGATTGAATCTGGCTTGAATCCCTTTAGATTTGAAAAGTTTTGGCCCAAGAATCCATAATTGATGCAAAAGGTGAAGGAATGATGGGGGGAACTCAAGAGGTATATGGAACAAAAATGTATCATATTCAGTAGAGGTTGAAACATATAAAAATGAGGATCAAGAAATGGAATCAAGAGGTATTTGGGAATATTCAAGTGACTAAAAGATATCTCAAGAGGAATATGGAGCAAGTACAGCAAGAAATAATTCAAGAAGGGATCGACCATGAGAGAAAACAACTAGAAACAACCCGGAGAGAAGAATTAGACGAAAGGGAAAGATAAGAGGAAATCATGCTCCATCAAAAATCCAGGATGCTCTGGATTCAAGAGGGAGAAAAGAATAGTAAATTATTCCATAACTCTCTTATCCAATGCCACAACCAGAATTGGATTCATTCCCTGAAAACAAAATCAGGAGAGACAATTAAAAGGCATGAATATATAGAGAAGCACCTCATGGATCATTTCATATTTATTCTTTATGAGCCATCTCAAGACCGAAAGGATCCCACATACCTAATATTACACTCCATCCCAAAAAAAGTCTCTGAAGATCACAACAGAAGTTTGATGAGGGAAGTGACCCTACCAGAGATGGAAGAAACGACAAAGGAAATGTCGCAGGGGAAGGCCTCGGGGTCAGATCGATTCAAAGTTGATTTCTTTCAAACTTGTTGGAGCATTATCGAAAAATACTTGTGGGAATCTGTGGAGGAAGATAGATCCTCTCGTTCTATTCTTCGAGATTTCAATGCCACCTTTATCTCCCTGGTCCCCAAGGAAAAGGAGGCCAACAATATAGATAAGTATCATCCCATTTCTTTATGCAAAGTTGTTTACAAAATTATAATGAAAATCATAGAAAAATAATGAAACCCATCCTCCAGGAAATCATTTCACTTGAACAAGGGGGTTTTGTTCAGGGGAGACAAATATTGGATGGTATTGAAGTTTCTCGTGAAACCATCCACTCATTGTAGTCTAGCAGAAAACTTGGGATGCCCCTTAAGCTAGATTTATCCAAAGCCTATGACAGAATCAACTAGAACTTCCTAAAATCCATGTTGGGATCATTTAGCTTCGACCCCTCCTGGATATATTGGATCATATCCCTTTATTCCATGGATTTATTTTCTATCCTAGTAAACAGCTCCCCCTCTCCAACATTTAACGCCTCCTGGGATCTAAGACAGGGAGATCCTCTTCCTCCATACCTTTTTATTATTCTAGCGGAAGGTCTAGGTAGATTCTTGCAACACTCTTAGAGAGAAGGTCTCTTGAAAGGGATGTAAATTGCCCCTCGCATAGAGCCACTAACTCACCTTAAATTTGTCGATGAAACCCTCCTACTCGGAAAGTGTATGGTTTAGGAATGTAGAGAACTAAAGAAAGACCTATATATCTTCCTCTCGGCCACAGGAATGCAACTCAACCTGTAAAAATCCCATATATTTTTATTTAACTCCTCATCCATCTTACAGAGGAAAATTTCCAAAATCATGGGGATCCAAATATCCTCTCTTCCTTCGCGCTACTTAGGGGCTCTACTTCTGGATAAAGCGTAAAAAAACTTTGGGTGGCAAGACCTTCTAACTAAACTAAAAACTTGAATAAACTTTTGGAATCACAAATTCCTCATCTTGCCTAGAATAATCCTTCTTATTAAGTTAGTCTTTATGGAAATGTCGATTTAGTTGTTCTTTGTGCTGGAAACGCCTAAGTACATCTACCAAAAAATTCAAGCTTTACATAGAAACTTCCTATGGGGAGGCTTGAAAAGAGAAAGAAAATGGGCCCTTGTGGCATGGGATAAATTGTGTATTCCAAAGTCTCAAGGGGGTTTAGGTTTGAAATATCCCCAAAAGTTGATCTAGGCCTTCTTTGCAAAAATATTTTGGAGGTGGATAAAAAACCCAACAGTGCTTTGGGCCCGAGTTTGGTAGGGGAAATATGATAATGACATACCCCCTCAAGACTGGATCTAGATGGAAGGAGAAAGATTGGGATCTCCAATCTAGAACTATTCCTAGAAAAATAGAGAGTTGGTTTGAACGTAGAGCTTCTGGGAATTGCATGATGGCCAATCGAACCTTTTTTGGGAAGAGGCTTCGGAGAAAAGGTCGACCGTAAGTTTGGATGACTGAATCCAGACCATAAAAGAAAAAATTCTAAGGGTTGGGAAAACGAAAGTTGCTCGATACTGGGAAGATCACCCACAACAAGGCCTGGGGGGTTTAAAATCTTGGATCCCACCAGAAACCTGGCCAATAGACTGGAAAAATTCCCCTATAGAAGTTGTGAGGGGAGTACTGAAAGATCATCCCCCCCCCCCAACAGGAATGGCCCAGATATCATCAGATGGAGGAAAATAGGAGATGGAAAATTCCATATAAAAGAATCCTACCAAGAAGCTACGTGCCTAGATAATGAGGCCAAGATGCTATTATGGTCCAAGGTGTGGAATCCCTAGTTATGGACAAAAGTGTCCACATTTCTTTAGCTAGTTGCGAACAAAAGAGCTCTAATGTGGGAAAAATTTATAAAGAGAGGGTTCGAAGGTCTGTCAATCTTCCTTCTTTGTAATAAGGAAAAAGAAACTCTCAACCGTCTCCTCAACTAGTGTCGACTGGCTTCAAATATATGGGACAGAGGGGCTATCATATTTAGAAGATCATACAGGAATAGAAAATACATCTCGTAGACAATTTCAGACTCGAAAATAAACCCATACTAGAATCCAATCCTAAACCATGCAGGGAATCTCTTTCATGGCCTCGTCCTTTGGAACGTCTAGAAGACTAGGAACAAAATAATTTTTAGAGACCAGGCCCGAGATGTCGACCTACTTTGGAAAGGGCTCATAAACAACATCCAGGAGACCATTTTCCAAATCCCCTAGAAACCAGAAGACCTCTCAACGACAGGAAATCAGGAATCCCTACTTTCCTTCTGGAACCTAGGAGAAGAGGCATTGCAAACCCCCACATCAAGGCACAAAATTCAACAGAAATTCGGGTGTGAGAAATGGATGACCCCCCTCAAGTCTTCCTGAAACTAAATTTTGATGGGGCATCCAGGGGGAACCCATGCCTAGGAGGGGCCGAAGGTATCTTTAGGAATGTCGAGGGAGAGATAATAAGCCTGTACACAGTTCAGTTGGGACAGACAACCAACAATGGGGCAAAAATGAAGGGTTTATTGGCAACACTGCAATGGGAAAATATTCAAGGATACATATCAATAATAGTGGAAGGGTATTCCAAAATGCTAGTTTTGGCCTTGGGAAAAATCATTAACGGAACCCCATCTGACAAAATATCAAACCAATCGTGATTCTCAATGGGCCTTGCAGAGGTTAAGATATGAGGAACATCGGTGATCATCCCAAGCCACTTCAGGAGGGGGGGAAATGTGTTAGTAGACTACCTCAGAAATGTGGTGGTAGAGAAAGACTAGAGGGATTCCCAATGGAATTGGAGATATGTGGGTACGAAAGAATTAAAGGAAAACCTGACACACCTTAACCTTCTAGACACCCAAAGTCATGATAGGATAACTGGTGTAGGAAAGGACTCGAGGGGGTTGTTAGGAACCCAAGTGTAACCATGACCCACACAGATTGTTGGACTCAAGTCTTTTTAACAAAATGTGGGAAGGGCCAGCACCCCACCTGCCATCATAGGAATTCAAGGGAGGAAGTTATGAAACAACGACATAACAACCAAATTTGGAGTGTGAGGACGATCGATGGGGAAAGATCGATTGAGCCATACCAAACCATTCCATAAGACATTATGGGAAGAAGGGATCATCTCAGACCCCATAGGATTCAACGCAGTAGGGGAAATAATGCAAGGAAAGGGAGAAAGGACCGAGACAAATCAAGGAAGGATAAGGATATACGTAACAAGAAGAGGCGAGCATTCATTCCCTGGGTAGAGGAATTTCTCTACGGAACCATTCTGAGTGGCAACGTCGGAATCACCATTATGGTCAGAAATGACTATCATAGAGGAAGAAGGTCCATGGGGGCAGCCATAGACCCACGACTGGTCTTAGCCAGTTATCGAGGGAGAAAAGCTTCCCCAAGAATTATTTAGGTAATCTAGCCCCAGAAGAGGCCCTATGGAACTCTGGTAAGATGGAAGTTGGGCACCGCAGATCCACGGTGGGAGAAATGTTGACTCCTTAGACGTCCACGTCATGGAAATAGAGGAGAGATGGAGGGAGTATATCGCCAAGCGCCCCTCTAGTAATCAATGTCCGGGTAGCCAGGGTTTCTAGAGGAGCTAGAACAAGATACCAAAACATCTTCGTAGTGGAGGAGAAGGATATAATGGGCATAGTTAAAGAGAAATTCAGGAAGAAAAGGAAGAGTACAACATATGATGAGATTATGGAGGAAACAAAGGAATGGGTCCTTAACTCGGGGAAATCCCACACCATGGACACCAAGTTATTTAGATTGGTTGAGGTGTATTGGATGACGAAATCCATGGTAACCCAAGCCCTAGCCCATCAACAAGCGGAGATGCAAGCCATCTATCAGGAAATATGGGTATTGGAGGTGAAATTTAAATTGTTTTGCAAAGAGAAATTTGTCATTAGATTCCAGGAAAGGACAAATACAACCATGGGGCTAAAGAGGGAGGAAGTTGAGACAAATAAGGCGATGATGAGCACCAAATCAAGCGCGATAGAGTTGAACGATGACTAGGAGTGACCAAAATCCAGCAAGACCGCGAGGCATCATCTGGCAAGAAAGTGAGAGGCCCAACACAGTCAAAAAATTGTGTCAACCCTAGGTAGGCCCCTTAGCTAAGGGTATCTTGGGAGGAAACATGTTAGGCCAAGGATGGGGAACAAGTTTTTCTTTCTTTTTTCTTTTGAATTCTAACGAAAAACTTAGGTCTCTAAACTTTTTATCATGGCTGGCATTATAGGGAAATTATTAATATGTTGGGGGTTGTTTTCCACTCAGTGGTAGCCCCGAGATATGAAAAGGTGACTCCTTTAAAATCTCTGCTAATCGGATTTGTCAAGGTCTAGAGATGGGAGGTCTAGTTTCCAATTTTTGTGGCAACCTCACATGGTCTCAGTGTATATTTGTTTATATTATCATTAGAAATACCATAGTTTATTTTTCTTTTATATATATATATATATACTTACTTACTTTAAAACGTTTTATGAAAATTTTTGGACATCCACCCATAATATTATAACATCCATACAAAGAAGATCATTGATAAAGTATCTGCACAATGTAAGAAAATTCCTATGCATATAAATTTAATTAAAATGACTTTCCACGAGTATCGTGCTTACCTGCAAGGCATAGGTTCGATGATGAATAGTTATCACGCTCCCTACTAGTTTTGAAGGGCGATGATCTACCATTCATTGTGCCGCCTGTATGCCATGGGGAGCGGTGATCCCCCAAAAATGGCTATCACGTCTGTCAAGGTAGTCTAGGAGCATTTATTGTGCCGCCTATACGCCATGGGGAGCAGTGATCCCCCAAAAATGGCTATCACGTCTATCAAGGTAGTCTAGGAGTGATGATCCCCAAAAAAACTCAAGATCATAAGTTTGATAGTGATTATCACACCTCTCTAATAGGCTTAGGAGTGAAAGTCCAAGAAATATCCCCCCTTTAACGATTATATCCTCCTCCAGCATTTAGCACATGAATCGAGCTCTTCGAATCGAGCTCTTCCAGTGCTCAAATCGAATCTCCACGCCCAAGTTTAGCAGGATCTTTCCCTCACACACTAGATCTCTCCCAATGGCTCTCTTGAACTCACATAGATCCGTTCAGTTCGCCTTCTCTAATACCTTGTTGCACAATGGAAACATAAACCAAAATAAATCTAATGGAAGAAAATAAGAGACCAAAAAAATCACACAAAAGAACACACTAATTTGTGGTGAAACTCTTTAAAAGGGAAACATCTATGGGGCAATGATAATTAGTTTTCTTATTGTTCAAGGGATACTTATAATATCCAAACTCATTCTTACAGCCATCTATCACACACATACACTCTGCCTCGACGGTCTTAAATTAATCTTTTACATATCTCCCATAGTTACAATTAATGTGCACCTAAATATATTCTATTTTTAGTTGATTTGTTCAACTGAAAACAAAAAAATAGGAGCCAAAAACTCTACCCAAATCCGCAGGAAATTGGTTGGCATTGTTACAACATAACAAAGTTATATTAAATAGATAATTAATAATAGAATAAATAAATAGAACAAACAACGTACAAGAAACATCAAATACACAAAATGGGGGAAAAATATATTTATTTCTCTTAGTCAAAAAATAGTGAAGAACTAGGTTTACATTGCAATACACATAGCACCTCATGGGCCTCTCCTTTAAACAAAAAGAAGCAATCTTTTTTACAGATATGAAGTTCCAATATCTGTGACCACGTTCAAGGTAGAGGAACTGAATTGTAACTGCCCAGATGCATTGTTACCATCCAACAATCTCTACATTGACAACGATTTGTGTGATATATCACCCAACAAATTCGATCACCACCTTTTCTACAAGCCAAGAGAATTCAAACACCATAGTAGCTTATTTAACAATAATGGTTGCATGAGCATGGCTAAACATTTTTCTCTTGTCTGGATCACTCCACTTCCGAATCAACATAACTACAAACTAAATCACTGCAACCATTGTAGGTGATACTTGTGTTTCTCAAATACTGAAGCACCCATCTCCATACTCTTTACTTGCATTTTCCATTTCTCCACTCACCACCAACTACATATGAAATATTTTAAAATTCCATAACAAACATTAACCTTCCTATCCTACTTGTATAAGGTACATGAGACATATAACCATTTCCTTCCATACTATTGTGATATAAAATTGAAGAAAAATTACAATGGAAAGCTAAAGGGATATTTGTTGGTATCACAATGTTCATATTGAACCTCATAAGTATCTTCTCCATAGACTTGTAACAACCACAACTTACCATTTTTTCCATATTTGTATACTTCTATGCCTAAGATTTGTTTTTATTCTCCTAAATCCTTCATCTGAAACATCCTGACATGTTAATCTCGACCATGCTTGGGCTTGCAAAAAATATATCAACATATAACACCAAAATAATAAATATGCAACTAAAAGTTTTGAAGTAAACACAATGATAAAACTCACTTCCAGTAAAATTCTGGCTCACCATGAAGGAATCAAACATCTTGTACCATTAACTAGGTAACGTTAGGCCATACAATGATTCCTTGAGTTTGCAAACAAATCCCCCTTTTCTATCATGAACAACATCTAATTATTCCGTGTACATATCTTTGTTAGTGATGATTTTATGGGCGGTAGGATCCCACAATATACATTCCTTATCTCCATCCCTATAACCAATAGATATATTAAACTTGTGGAAATTTAAAGACTATAATTATGGAAATAGCTTACAGTTTACTAGTATTTGCAACCTCAGCCCTTCCTTGCTCATATAGCCCAATGGTTGATTCCATAAATGAGTATATGCATTTGCTTCCTTAGATAACATCACTACTTTAATTACTTGAGTTCTTCCTTTGAGTTTGTAAAGGTTTCCAATCTTTGTAGTCTTCATAACCACCAAAATGTCCTTGCACACTTTCAATGTTCCACCTTTACCTACAAACCTATAAACTCCAGAATCCAAAACTCCCAAAGGAAATAAATTATTTTTAAGGTTTGGTACATGTCTAACATCCATCAATGTTCTTACAATACCATGGAACATTTTAATCTTAATTCTCTCAATCCTAACACTTTTACAAGAAATGTCATTTCTCATCAAAACAATAGTGTCATCTATAAATTGATAAGAAAAAAACCAACTTATATGTGAACACATGTGATGGGAAGTAGAAAAGTCTAACAACTATTCTTCTTGATATTGTGAAATACTACAAATAGATAAAGCATCATCAACCCATACTTGAACATGATTCAACTAGATTTGTTTCCTTACCAAAGTCTTCCTTGGATTCTTTTCTCTTACATCAATATTTCTTGAGATGGTCTGATTTACCACAGTACCAACATGTTAACTTACTCTTCGTGTCCTTTGACTTGGATCTAGAGGTACGTCCTCATTCCCCTCTTTCTATAGATCGACCTCTAACCAGTAATGCTTCCAGTGTGGAGGTTTCTATATTGGATTTCCTCCTCACCTCCTCAGACAACAAAGCTCCCACAACATAGTCTAACTCAAGGGTGTATATTGATATAAATCCAATAGAAGTGACTAAATTATCCTAAGACTTGAGAAATAAACACAACAACATCGTTGCGTTATCTTCCTCATCGATTTTTACATCCATACTAGTTAACTCACACAAGAGAGTATTAAATACATTTAAATGATCAACAATTTTTGTACCTTCTTTCATATGTACAATGTACAATTTCCTCTTCAAGTAGATTCAGTTTGTCAAGGATTTCTTCATGTAGAGGCTCTCCATTTTTCTCCATAGTCTTGCTATTTTCTCCTCTCTTGTGATATTGAAGAGGACTTTTTCATCCAAACACAACCGAATCATGTTGAGACCCCTTACTTCGATATCTTCCCATTCATCATCCAACATTCCCACTCAATTCTTTCCCTTACCATCCAATGCTTTTTGAAATCCTTGTTGCATCAACAAATCGTGCATCTTTAGCTTCCATGACTCAAAGTTGTTCTTTCCATTAAATTTCTCCACCTCGAACCTTAAGTTCGTCATTATTTCCATTCTCCATAGACTCCTTGTTATCTCTTTGAGAAACCCTCATGAGTCATCCTTGTCTCTTTGCATGTGGGAACAACCCTCCTCAACACTCTATGTGTGGGTAAGACCCTACTTGGCTCTATGGGTGCAGGTATGACCCTCCTCGGTGTTTGATACCAATTGTTGAACCTTAGACTGCCAAAAAAGGCTTATGGGCCTGCTAACAGAGTTATATTGAGAAGAGAATTAATAATAAAACAAATAGCAAACAACAAACAACAAATACATGAAATGGAGGAAAAATATCCTTATTGCTCTCAGTCAAAAAATAATGAAGAACCAGGGTTACAATGCAATACACACAACACGTCATAGAATGTCATTTAAACAAACATAAGCAATCTTTTTCAGGGATATGAAGTGCCAATAGCCACAACCACATATGAGGTAGAGAAACCAAATTGTAACTGTTCATATGCGTTGTCACCATCCAACAATATTCAGAATTAAAATACACAAATCCATGCGACTGATCGTATGTTATAAATCTCTCAAACATTTCCATAGTATAGGATATTAGTGAAAAACGTACTAGAAGGTGTCATGAATATTTAAAAGAGCCCACGTAAAGAGAAAGATTATTTTTCCGAACACTTCAAAGAAAACTTATTATAGAGAAGAGCATTTGGTTGTTGAGGATTTACAGAAGAAGGAAAAGTTGTCGAAAGATACCATGAATGTCAGAAACTTGTGCTTCTTACGTTATAGTTCTATTGGTTTGTGGATTTCATGGTTATTTCTTGGAGTGTGGATTGTGTGTATTTGTCCAGACTAGAGACTCAGAAGTAGTCTCACATACCAATTGAAAACGAAGGCAATGAGACATTGGATTAGCGCTTGAGCCTCATAACCTCGACATGGGAAAATAACAAAGAGTAATGTAGATTAGTTTCATCATAAAAGAATTTGATTTATTAACAAAATAAAAAAATAGCAAATTATAAAGAAAATTAATTTTAATTTATCTTAATTTTGGAATTATTAATTTCAAAAATAAAAATATCTTCTTTTTTTTTTAATTAAATATTCAACAAAATAAAAAAATAGCAAATTATAAAGAAAATTAATTTTAATTTATCTTAATTTTGGAATTATTAATTTCAAAAATAAAAATATCTGATTTTTTTTTAAATTAAATATTTGGAATTGAATAAATTTGATACTTAATACATCCCAATTTAAGAGAAATATAAGATAGCTATAATAAAAAATTATAAAAAATTCAAAATTACAATCAATTCTATTCACATTCTACTTTTAATATTTCTATACATTTTATTTTCTTGCATTTTATTTGTATTTTATTGTTTTCACTTCACACTATATTTTGATTATTTTCATTCACATTATAGAAATAATATGAAATATTGGATTTAAGGACTTGCAAATGGGAAAGCTAAGGTCTATTCTGATCCCTCATATACACAAAGCTCTTCAATTTAAGAGTCAATTTAGGATTCTTTAAACACTGGACTGAAAGGTCCATTGTACCTATTTTTAAAAGTGGGAATAAAAGCAAACCCTCTAATTATATGACCATTTTTAAATTATGATTAGCCCCATTTTAGCCAAGTGATATGAAATTATTTTGGAAATGAAGATAAGCATATGGATAGAAATCCATAGAAAACTACCTAAAGGCCACATCAGTTTTAAAGGTTATCATTCAACTGTAGACCACCTTGTCATGCTTAGGAAAATTGCAAACGAGTGTCACAATAATAAAACCAATACCCTTTGTTGTTTCATTGACTTTAGGAAATATTTTGATATTGTCCCTAGGACCAACCTTTGGAATAGGTTAGAGGAGATGAAAGTTCCCTCCAAGCTGAGAGGTACTACGATACGGTTCTATGAGAACCTTATTGCCAAAGTTTAGGAGTAGTGAGGGTTGTTCATAATAAGTTAATTTCAATATAGGAGTCAAGCAAGGTTGTCCCCTATCCCCTACCATTCTTAGCATTTACATTGAAAAGTTGGAAGCTTGTCTAGATGCTACAGGTTTTGATGGAACAATTCTTGCTACTATAGTCATCATCCTTCTTCTATGTGATGATTATATTGTTCTTATGGAAATGAATGCCTATGACCTCACTAAGAAGCTTCACATCCTCAATGAACTTTTCTCCAATACATGAATGACCATGAATACTAACAAAAGGAAGGTTATGATAATTAAATCCAAGAAGATCATCTTTGATAATTTCACCTATGAGAAAAATACATTGGAGGAAGTGCCTTCATATTAGTGCCTTCGAATTGATATGAATCACAAGCTTAATTTGAATTATAGCATTGAGAAAATGATAAATGGAGGGTGAAAAGTTTATTATGGGCTTGAAAATATTTGTAAATTAACACACATTCGACTCTGCTATAAGAAAAATCTTTTCTTTGAGAGTTTTTTCACTCTCGTTATATGGATGTGAAGTTTGGATATGCAGGATCTCTCTAGAATCCTATAGAAAGATAGAACATATCGATAAGAATTTTATAACTTATAATCTCAAAATTAAAGGCAATACATCATATCCTATCCTCCTCATAGAAGCAATCCTTTACCCCATTGAGAGCACAACCATGATTAGGTACTTAATCTAAAAGAAAACGTTAAACAACATTGATGACAAGAGGCTACTCATAATTTCTTTAGACTCTAGCCAAAATAAAAAAGAATTTATTTGAAAGAATATTGATGATATTAAAAGCATTATTGAAACTAAATTTAAGGTAAATCCATGGTGTGATAAAGAATTAGAGGATAAAATAACATTAAGATATTATAAGGAGGTGGTTAACTCTAATATTAAAAATAAAAATTATCTCTCGTTTTGAATAGCTTTAGAAAGAGAATCAATATTGTTAAAATTAGAACTTGAAATGCACTTTCTCCTAGAGTGCCCTCTCCCCAAATTAGATCTCAATTTCAAAA
>JZKD02S1612713.1:490927-514512 GCA_000966675.3 Picea glauca | reverse complement strand
AGTAAAAAAAATAATTACACTCCCTATTATATATATCATATTTACTATTACTTTATTATTCACTATTTACTATTTAGAGCAATAGGGGCATTAATTTGAATGATAATACTATGAAAAATGATTTCATGTATTAATTAATTGAAGAAATGATAAGAAAAAATTAACACAATGATAAATGATTTAGAGAAATTACTTGCATTGGTTTAATGCAAAAATATATGCATTGTTTTAAGTGATGATACAACAAAAAAGATTTAGCATAATCAAGTAGTTGTATTAGTTTTAACAATGATATAACATAATAAAATAGGGTGCATTGATTTCAATGATAATACTATGAAAAATGTTTTGTGCATTAATTAATTGAAGAAATGATACAAAGGAAATTAATCCTCTATATTGATTTCAATGGTGAGATACAACAAATCATCAAGTGAAATGAATATAGTAATTTTTTGATATACCTTTCAATTTCTATACTTGTGTTTGGGTTGAGTCGATAAGTTCGAGACTTTGGCAAGGATCCTCTCACAAATTTATTTCAGTGACAATAATATAACATAAAACAATAGAGTGCATTGACTTCAGTGATAATACTATGAAAAATAATTCACTGCATTAATTAATTAAAGAAATGATACGAAGAAAATTAATCACCTATATCGATTTCAAGTATAACATACAACTAATCATCAAGTGGTGAAATGAATTGAGAAATAATGTAGTGAAAAAAAATTCAAAACAAATATTAGAAGGTGAAGTCATGTACCTTGTTTGGTTCTCTAAAATTTATCTATTAGTATTTACACATTGAAAACATTATAATATTAAGACATATAAAATGTGAAAAACTTGCTAGAAAACCAGAAAAGCAAAAGATGAAAGATTTAGATTGATCACTATGTAAATATTTGTAATTTACTACATTCTTATTATTATCACAATTTTCATCATTCTACATTGTTACTTTTTGTATTGAGCATATTACTCATGTAACCCCGGGTCTCGATCCTCCATATTAAGTAATGTATTTTTATATTTTTGAGAGGCGAGAGTGCCCAAACAATTATTAAAAGGCCATTGTGCCTAAGAAATGTAATGTGTGATCATTATTAATAATAGATACATTGTTGGATGCTAGACGGACAAGGACTAGAGTTATAGGGGGCTATGATTCCACAAGAGAGGGGGCTTAGGGGCTAAGTGCTTATTTATTTTATATTACCCATTTTGTGTAATGAGGGGGGAATCAATTACGTGAGATCTTGGGAGAAGGATATGAGGTTCTTGATCCCCACAAATTACAAAAACCTGTCCCAAGTCTGTGGAAGGGGTTCTCTGGTTGGATAATTCTCTCATTTGTTTGGTCATTTGATTACTCTCATTCCCGTCCTCATTATGGTGTTGTTGTTGTTCACCTCACACACTCATTCATCGGTTTTGTTCAATGTTCATCCTCTCTCATGGAGTTTGCACTCCATTCTTTTCTGTCACCTACTCATCTTTCTCATTTTCGTGTCTTGGATTGGGAAAGGAACATAGACTATTGAAGAGCAGCCATGGTATTGTTGGATGTAGAGATTGTTGGTGTAATTCATCCATGATTTGAGGTCTGCATGTCTTAGATGCTTGTCTTGTGTTCATATTTGATCACAGTTTCAAGTCCTAAGAGTCCCAACATAAAGATTCTAGACCAGCTGCACTGGTGCTCTGGAAGGAGAAGAACTGCTTGAGGGACTATGTGGCAGAGAAGGGTGGAGGTCCATTCTCTTTGGTGGTGGAGGTTGGGTAGAAGAGAGTTGGGTACTTGGATTGTTGTGAATGTTGGAGAATCATGTGAGAGATTGAGTGTTGATTGGTTTGGAAAGCCAAGTAACACTCTGGAACCATCCTTGTGGATTCATAGCCTTGGCTCGGGGGTGACATTGTTGTTGAGACTTGAAAAAACATTGTTTACGGTTGGGTGGAACGTCCTTGGTCTGCAACGAGTTGGTGTCTTCTTTGATAAAAGATAAGTTCTCTCTATTATGGTTTCCTTTTCTTTTGTATTTATTTCTGTTGCGTATTAAATTATTATATATGATATTTTTACTTATAATATGCATGCTTGTTAGTTAATGTTGTTCATGGTATATTGTGCATGTATTTTATGTTGTGGTATGAATATTGATCATTGCATGTATGTATTTCATGCTTCTTTATTAATTAATTGTTATCATAGTTTTGAAATCAACTAAGATGTGTGTTCTTGCTGTGGTATGCTCAGCCTGTGGGAGGCTGGGTATGTTACATATTGGTAACAAAGAAGAATTATAGTGGTGTTTTCCAGATTGGGTGGCTGGGGATGTTACAAATTAGTATCAAAGATTCTAGTTCAAACGTTGGACTGTAACGGGCCAGAACAGGTGTGAATTGGGAAGATTCGTTGTCACGGATTTTATATATCTGTTTGCATTTGGGGAAAAATAGTGGAAACATTTGAGTGAAATCCCCCAAATTCATGAACGGATATGAGTTTGAATGATTCCATGATTTTCTAAGAAGTTAATGGATTCGATCTGCGAAGTTGTGGAGCTGAATTCAATTTAGAAGGTCGAAAACTTTTAGTTTTAATGGCCATTGTAATGTTGGAAAGTGTTTGGAGAATTGATGGTTGAGATCGTATTCGATCTTGGATCAACGATATTGATTCGTCCTTGAAAAATTTTTAAATTTTGAATCTTTACAAAGCTTGGCGAAATTACCAAATTGGCGGTTGGGATTGATTCAAAGATTTGAGAAATGAGGAACATCGATGCTTCGTATTCATTTCAATTGTTTGGGGAGTTGGAGAAAATCATTATTCAATATCATCTTGGTTGAGAGATTAACAGCGCAGATTCACTTGGGATTTTGTCAAAAATTCAAAGTGTGGAAGTTCGCCAGCAAAAATCGTCGATGGGCGATGGTCGTGGATCGACAATTTTAGGTGAATTTTTGTTTCTGGACAAATAAAAACTTCGAAGTCCCGAACTCCAGAGTAAATCTGAATTGTTCATGTTTGGGGACACGTGTTCGCAGATCATCCTATTTTGGAATTCAACGTTCGGGGGATTTGAGGTGTAGTGTGGAGAAGTCTTCCGAAGTCCTAGAGTTTTGGAGTCCTAGAATCCCAAAGTCTCGAAGCCCCGAAGCCATGAAGCACCAGAGTGACGTGGCATGATAACATCACCTAGGATGACATAGACCTAATCTAAGCATGCCATGTGTCACTTGTCTTTCTACCACTTATAGGCCCTTAGTACCAATTGGGACCTGACATGTGTCACCCGTTGGTGGGGCCATGTGTCACTACATTAATTGTTGGACAAACGAGTAAAGGAGATCGCCAAATTCGCCATATCAGCGTTCGGAAGGAATGAAGCCTGACGATGGTGGAACCCCCTAAGCTCCAAAGAGTAGAGTAAATCCTCATCATTGATCGAGAGAGGACACATGGCAGTAGATCTTGTAGTTTGGAGACTCCCGAAGGCTCGAAGGATGGAGTCCATATCAACAATTGTTTACAAAGCATATGCAACAGCCGATCCTGCAGTCCAGAGACTTGGCACTTAGAAGGATTGAGAATGTGGACAGTACAGAATTCCCATAGCCCAGAGTCTTAGTGCTCCTGTTGACCATTATATCTACATATCTATGGTGGAGATTTATTTTAATATTCCATGCAATATTAAAGTTCCAAATAATAATCATATTTCAAACTCAAAACAAAACTGTATTGAATTTAAATTATGGGTACAGGTCCCGATGTTAACCCATGTGCATATACAATCTCTGCAATGGATTATGACCATCGATATTAGCCAGGATAAGCGCCTCCCGCTAAGCGCTTGTTCATGGAACTTGTTCCTATGAGACCTAGGTCAGAGTAAAAAGGGGGCTAGTGGTCGAATTTTGTTTTGAGGAAGGAAAAGCACTAAGGAGGATTTGGTCACAGTTTCAAGCTGTGGTCACTTGGGAAAATGGTTTGAAGGAAGAGCCTGTGCATAATTGATTTATGTATCGGCCCAGGGATAACATAGAAGTGTGATTTATATTCTTCATGAGCTAAAATGATCTGTGGCATTATTGCAAATTTTGTTTATCATATGCTTAATTCTAACAAAATGGTCACTTTCACATTTTGTAGAATTAAGGGATTTAAACATATCAGCTCAGAATGCATATTGGAAAAATGGAAGAAGGCAAGGGGTCCTCCAACCGTGATAAAGAGGTCGAAGGCTAGATTACTAGAATTGGAAATGCAAAGACAAAATCCAATGGACACAAGGGGCTAGGGAAGAAAGAAACATTGCTAGAAACTGTGAAGAGCCTGAAAATAGAAGTGCATATCTATAAGGAAAAAAATTAGAGGCTGATGAGAGAGGAAAGTCAGATAAATGGTCATTTGTTGCAAATCTTAAATCAGTTTCAAGGTCAAGCCAAGAATGGTTCAAATCAATAGGAAGAAGGCATGTGTCATGATAGAAGAGATGATCATGGAAGAGCGAGTTATTCCAGGAGTGCTAGAAAATCTCATAGACACCACTCACCTCCTTACTCAACATGAAATTTTTATGCATATGAATATTCCTTAAAAAGTCTAGAGGCGTTTCCTGTTAGGCACCAAAGAAAGAGACATGAGGTGGACAGCTTGCAAAGAGATTTGAGGAAGATCAAGCCACAATCCTTGATGGTGAAAGGGAAAGAGAAGATGATGTTGAAGCATGGTTGCTTGGACTCAAGATATATTTCCAATTGCACAACTATTCATCAAATCTAGAAGCCAAAATTTCCACCTACCATTTACATGGGAAAGCTGCAATGTGGTGGGATCAATTGAAGAAAGTTGAGCATGTTAATGAAAATAGGATCACTTGGAATCAATTCAAGAAGTATTTCCATAAGGAGTACCTCTCAGATAATTTCTATGAAAAGAAAACATAGGAGTTCTTTGAACTTAGGCTGGGAAGCATGACCATGGCAGAGTATGAGAAGAAGTTCTTGGGGTTGTTAAAGTATGTTGGATTTATAAATGATGAAAAGGTAAAAATAAAGAGGTTTTTGAGTGGGATGTCATCCTTTTATAAAGAAAAGATTCAATATGATGAGCCCAAGACCTTGACTGAGGCCATCAGGAGGGATAAATACATGTATGAGCAAGGCTAGGGTAGAGAATCCATGTAGAAATCATGGAAGGATAAAAAGAAGGATAAGTTTGATCAGAGGAGGAAATGATTCAAACCTCCTTTCAATAGAAATGAGCCTAATAAAAATCATCAAGACCTGTATGCTATGGGTGAATCCAAGAGAGAAGACTTCTTGGGAAAAAGGGGAATACCACCAATCCAATGTTGGGGATGCAAATAATGTCACTTGTATAAGAATTTCCCACACAGAAAGGACAGAGTGAAGACTGTGCACAACGTCCAAGAGGCTACAACAATCGAAGAAATGGGAAGGATTTATGCAACCTTAGATGATCGACAAGAAAAATACCAATCCAACATGATCGAGGTGGAAGGTAAGATCATAAATCATCTTGTTGTTATTTTAATTGATTCAGGATCAAGTCATTGTTACATTGATCCTAAGATAGTGGATAGATTACATTTGGAGAAAAGTAAGGTTTGGACATCAAGTTTGGTTCAGCTAGCCACTGGAACCAAAAGGAGAATCCATGATATGGTCAGAGTTTGTTCCATAATTCTTAATTGTGTGAACACTAGTGTTGATCTAAATATCATACCATTGGGGTCTTATGATATTCTAATTGGAATGGATTGGTTGGAAAAGAATCATGATATCCTATATTGTCATAGGAAAACATTTACATGTCTTGATGGAGATGGAAAATAGAGCACTATGAAAGGTGTACCAAGACCCATCTCTATAAGGGAGATTTCATCCTTATAGTTGAAGAGATGTTTTAGAAAAGGGTGTCAGTTGTATCTAGTGCATGTGGAGGAGACGAAAAAGACAAAGGGGCCAAGACTTGAATATTTTGTGGTACTGCAACAAACCGAGGATGTATTCTAGGAAATACCAGGGCTTCCACCAAAAAGGGAAATATATTTCTCTATTGAATTAGTTCCAGTAGTTTTCAAGGTGTCGAAAACACCTTACATAATGAGCACAGTAGAGTTAAAATAATTACAAATGCAGTTGGAGGAATTGTTGAAGAAAGGGCACATACGCCCAAGTGTTTCCCCTTGGGGAGCACCAATACTCTTTGTCAAAAATAAGGATGGAACCTTGAGGTTTTGTATTGACTTTCGACAGTTGAATACATCTACTATAAAGAACAAATATCCTCTACCCAGAATTGATGATCTATTTGATCAACTAAGAGGAGAAAAGATATTTTCAAAGATAGACTTGAGATCAAGATACCTTTAGATAAGAATCAAGGAAGAAGACATCCATAAGACAACCTTTAGAGCCAGGTATGGGAATTATGAATTTGTAGTGGTGCCATTTGGACTTACCAATGCACCAATTGTCTTTATGTGCTTAATGAATGGCATATTTAGAAATTATTTTGATAAGTTTTTCATAGTATTCTCGAATGACATACTTGTCTATTCTAAGTATGAGGAGGAGCATTAACATCACCTAATATTGGTATTGCAAGTGTTGAGAGAAAATTAGTTGTATGCCAAGCTAATTAAGTGTTCTTGTTATCAAGCACAAATCCATTACTTGGGGCACATTGTTTCAGAATAGGGTATAGTCGTAGATTCTGAGAAGATTGAAGCAATTAGAGGATGGCCAACACCCAGGAATGTTTTAGAATTCAAATCTTTTATGGGGTTATCTGGTTACTCCAAAATATTTATAGCAGGGTTCTCTAAGATTTTTCATCCCATCACTTCTTTGCAAAAGAAGGGAATTAAATTTGAATGGAAAACAAAATGTGAAGAAAATTTTAATTCGTTGAAGGAATTATTTACTAGTGCACCTATTTTGGAGATTGTTGACCCAAATGAGAATTTTGTGGTAGGTACAGATGCATGCAAGAAAGGTCTTGGTGGAGTCCTCACTCAAAATGGGTATGTCATTAGTTATGAGTCCCTAAATCTTAAGTAACATGAGAGGAATTATGCCACATATGATTTGGATCTTGCTTCCATTGTTCACACATTGAATATGTGGAGGAATTATCTCATGGGAAAGAGATTTGAATTAAGAACAGACCACAGTTGTATAAAGTATCTTTTTGAACAACCAACTTTGAATGTTAGGAAAACAAGTTGGCTGGAATTTTTAAGTTAATACAACTTTGATATCAAGCATATCAAAGGAAAATAAACTAAAGTTTTTGACGCACTTAGTAGAAGAGTGCATCTCATGCATGCTACAACTATCAGTATGCATCAATCGAACTTGAAGAGCATAATTTTAGATGTTTTTGTTATAGATCAACATTACCTATAGGTAAATGAAATATTATAGCAAGGAGATGTACAACAGAAAATGAAAGAGTTCGAAATGAAGGAAAACATATTACTTATGCATAAAAATAGAATTTATGTTCCTAGTTCCAAAGAACTTAGGAATTTGGTATTAAAATAAATGCACAATGTTCCATATGTTGGGCATCTCGGTTACCAGAAAATAATTACAGCAGTGAGAAGCTAGTTCTTTTGGCTGGGAATGAAAAATGATGTTGTTGATTACATCGCCAAATGTATGAAATGTCGGAAAGTGAAGGTCGAGCATAGACACCTAGTGGGTTTGCTACAACCATTACCAATTCCAGAGAAGAAAGGGAAAGTGATAACCATTGATTTTATAACTAAATTACCCAAGACAACAAGACAAAACAATTCCATCATGGTAGTGGTTGATAAATTGGCAAAGGTTGTTCATTTTACTTCTGTAAAAACAACTCATACAACAACTAATATTCTAGAAATTTACATGAAGGAAATTGCTAGGTTGCATGGGATACCTAGAAAAATTATCTCAGATAGAGACACAAAGTTTACTTCGAATTTCTGGAAGGGATTATTTAAGGGATTTGGCATAAATCTGAACTTTAGCACAACATACCATCCGCAGTCATATGGGAAGATGGAAAGGGGTCAACCGAGTAATTGAAGACATGTTGAGAATGTATGTGATGGATAAGCCATCTAAGTGGCAAGATTACTTTCACTTGGTTGAGTTTGACTATAATAATGGGCATCAAGATTCATTGAAAATGAGCCTATTTGAAGCTTTGTATGGTAGAAAATGCAGTAGTCCAGTAAGTTGGGACAACCCAACAGATAGAGTGGTACTTGGGCAAGAGTTGCTCAAGGAAATGGAAGATCAGATGGTTAAGACTAAGAAGAATTTAAAGGCAGCTTGGGATAGACATAAAGTTTATGCAGATAAGAATAGGACAACAAGAGAATTTAAAGTGGGGGAGGATGTTCTTTTGAAAGTAAATCCCAAGAAGAGCTCTTTGAAGTTGGGTAGTTGTACAAAGCTAGCAACCAAATTCTGTGGTCCATTCGAGATATTGGACAGAATAGGGTCAATTACATACATGCTTGATTTGCATGTTTCCATGAATGTGCATAATGTATTGCATGTCTCTTTGCTAAAGAAATATGTACATGACCATAACCATGTTATTGATTGGCATCTGCTTTAGGTAGAGATAGAGGGAGACTTGTAGGTCCAACCAGTTTGAATACTAGACAAAAAAAATCAAAATGCTTCAAAATCGAGTTATAGAGATGGTAAAAGTTCAGTGGACCTTATACAATCCTGAAGATGCTACCTGAGAGCATGAATATGCCATGCGAGCAGAGTACCCACAACGTTTTGAATAAATTTTGGAATTTTGATTCTTGTTTTGTATATGCACCGAGGACAGTGCCAAAATAAGGAAGAGGGGATGTAACACCTCGGGTTTTGAGCCCCCATATTAAATAATGTATTGTTACATTGTTGAGAGGCCAGAGTGCCGAAACAATTATTAAAAGGCCAATGTGCCTAAGAAATGTAATGTTTGATCATTATTAATAATAAATACATCGATGGATGGTAGACAGACAAGGACTAGACTTATAGGGGGCTATGATTCCACAATAGAGGGGGCTTGAGGGGTTTATATTACCCATTTTTTGTAATGGGGGGGGGAAATCAATTACGTGAGCTCTTGGGGGAAGGCCAAGAGGTTCTCAAACCCCACGAATTACAAAAACCTGTCCCTGGTCTGTGGAAGGGGTTCTTTGGTTGGCTAATTCTCTCATTCGTTTGGTCATTCGCCCACTCTCATTCTCGTCCCCATTCTGGTGTTTTTGTTGGTCTCCTCATGCACTCATTCACCCATTTTTTCACCGTTCATCCTCTCTTGTGGAGTCTTCACTCCATTCTTTTCTATCACCCAATCATCTTTCCTCATTTTCATGTCTTGGCTTGGGAAAGGAAGATGAATTCTGAAGAGCGGTCATGGTATTTTTGGCTTTAGAGATTGCTGGTGTAATCCATCCATGATTTGAGGCCTGCATGTCTAAGATGTTTGGCCTATGTTCATCTTTAATCACAGTTGTGAGTCCCGAGAGTCTCAACATGGAAATTATGTATCAGCTATACTGGAGCCTTGGAAGGAGAAGGAATGCCCGAGGGACTGCGTGGCAGAGAATGGTGGAGGTCCATTCTCTTGGGTGGCATAGGCTCAGTAGAATAGAGATAGGTACTTGGATTGTTGTGAGTGTTGCATAAGCGTGTGAGAGCTTGAGTTTTGATTGGTTTGGGAAGCCAAGTAACACTCTAGAACCGTCCTTATGGATTCATAGCTCTGGCTCAAGGGTGACATTGTTGTTGAGACTTGGAACAAAAGTGTTTATGGTTGGGTGGAACGTCATTGGTCTGTAGCCATTTGGTGTCTTCTTTTATAAAATATAAGTGCTCTATGTTATGGTTTCTTTTGCTAGTGTAGTTATTTCCACGGTGTATTAAATGATTATATGTGAGATTTGTACTTATAATATGCATGCTTTCTAGTTAATGTTGTGCATGGTATATTGTGCATGTATTTTCTGTTGTGGTATGAATCTTGATCATTGCATGTATGCATTTCATGCTTCNAATTGAGAAATAATGTAGTCAAAAAACAATTCAAAACAAATATTAGAAGGTGAAGTCATGTACTTTGTTTTGTTATCTAAAATTTATCTATTAGTATTTACACATTAAAAAAATTATAATATTAAGACATATAAAATGCAAAAAACTTGCTAGAAAAGCAGAAAAGCAAAAGATGAAAGATTTAGATTGATCACTATGTAAATATTTGTAATTTACTACATTCTTATTATTATCACAATTTTCATCATTCTACATTGTTGCTTTTTGTATTGAGCATATTCCTCATGTAACTCATTAACTATACTTTTGATTCATAGACTTTATATTCTCAACAAAGTCATGTTTAACACCCCGGGTTTCGATCCCCCATATTAAATAATGTATTTTTACATTTTTGAGAGGCGAGAGTGCCCAAACAATTATTAAAATGTCAGTGTGCCTAAGAAATGTAATGTGTGATCATTATTAATAATAAATACATTGTTGGCTGCTAGACGAACAAGGACTAGAGTTATAGGGGGCTATGATTCCACAAGAGAGGGGGCTTGAGGGGCTAAGTGCTTGTTTATTTTATATTACCCATTTTATGTAATGAGGGGGGAATCAATTATGTGAGATCTTGGGGGAAGGAGATGAGGTTCTTGATCCCCACGAATTACAAAAACTCGTCCCTGGTCTGTGGAAGGGGTTCCCTGGTTGGATAATTCTCTCATTTGTTTGGTCATTTGATCACTCTCATTCCCATCCTCATTATGGTGTTGTTGTTGTTTGCCTCATGCACTCATTCATCGGTTTTGTTCATTTTTCATACTCTCTCGTGGAGTTTGCACTCCATTCTTTTCTGTCACCCACTCATCTTTCTCATTTTCATGTCTTGGATTGGGAAAGGAAGACATATTGTTGAAGAGCAGCCATGGTATTGTTGGATGTAGAGATCGTTGGTGTAATCCATCCATGATTTGAGGTCTGCATGTCTAAGATGCTTGTCCTGTGTTCATATTTGATCACAGTTGTGAGTCCTAAGAGTCCCATCATAGAGATTCTAGACCAGCTGCACTGGAGCTCTGGAAGGAGAAGGAATGCTTGAGGGACTACGTGACAGAGAAGGGTGGAGGCCCATTCTCTTTGGTGGTGGAGGTTGGGTAGAAGAGAGTTGGGTACTTGGATTGTTGTGAGTGTTGGAGAATCATGTGAGAGCTTGAGTGTTGATTGGTTTGGGAAGCCAAGTAACACTCTGGAACCATCCTTGTGGATTCATAGCCTTAGCTCGAGGGTGACATTGTTGTTGAGACTTGGAACAACATTGTCTACGGTTGGGTGGAACATCCTTGGTTTGTAGCCAGTTGGTGTCTTCTTTGATAAAATATAAGTTCTCTCTGTTATGGTTTCCTTTGCTTTTGTATTTATTTATGTTGCGTATTAAATGATTATATATGAGATTTTTACTTATAATATGCATGCTTGTTAGTTAATGTTTTGAATGGTATATTGTGCATGTATTTTATGTTGTGGTATGAATCTTGATCATTGCATGTATGCATTTCATGCTTCTTTATTAATTAATTGTTATCATAGTTTTGAAATCAACTAAGAGGTGTGTTCTTGGTGTGGCATGCCCAACCTATGGGAGGTTGGGTATGTTACAGATTGGTAACAAAGAAGAATTATAGTGGTGTTTCCCGGATTGGGTGGCTGGGGACGTTACAAATTAGTATCAAAGATTCTAGTTCAAACATCGGACTGTTACGGGCCAGAACAAGTGTGAATCGAGAAGATTCATTGTCACAGATTTTATATATCTATGTGCATTTGGGAAAAAAAAGTGGAAATATTTGAGTGACATCCCCCAAATTCGTGAATGGATATGAGTTTGAATGATTCCATGATTTTCTAAGAAGTTAATGGATTCGATCTGCGAAATTGTGGAGCTGAATTCAACTTAGAAGGTCAAAAAAAATTAGTTTTAATGGACATTGTAATGTTGGAAAGTGTTTGGAGAATCGATGGTTGAGATTGTATTCGATCTTGGATCAACGATCCTGATTCGTCCTTGAAAAAATTTAAAATTTTGAATCTTTACAAAGTTTGGCGAAATTACCAAATCGACGGTTGAGATTGATTCAAATATTTGAGAAATGAGGAACATAGATGGTTCGTATTTATTTTGGTTGTTTGGGGAGTTGCAGAAAATCATTAGTCAATATCATCTTGGTCGAGAGATTAATAGCGCAGATTCAGTTGGGATTTTGTCAAAAATTCAAAGTGTGGAAGGTCGCCAACAAAAATCGTCGACGGGCGATGGTCGTGGATCAATAGTTTTAGGTGAATTTTTGTTTCTGGACAAAGAAAACCTTCGAAGTCCCGAACTCTAGAGTAAATCTGGACTGTTCGTTTTTGGGGACACGTGTTCGCAGATCATCCTATTTGGGAATTCGACGTTCAAAGGATTTGAGGTGTAGTGTGGAGAAGTCTTCCGAAGTCCTAGATTTCTGGAGTCCTGGAGTCCCAAAGTCTCGAAGCCCTGAAGGCATGAAGCACCAGAGTGACGTGGCATGATAACACCACCTAGGATGACATAGACCTTCTCTAAGCATGCCACATGTCACTTGTCTTTCTACCACTTATAGGCCCTTAGTACCAATTGGGACCTAAAAGATGTCACCTGTTGGTGAGGCCACATGTCACTACATTAATTGTTGGACAACTGAGTAAAGGAGATCGCTAGATTCACCATATCGACGTGCGGAAGGAATGAAACCTAACGATGGCAGAACCCCCTAATCTCCAAAGAGTAGAGTAAATCCTCATCATTGATCGAGAGAGGACACATGGAAGAAGATCTCGTAGTTTGGAGACTCTCGAAGGCTCGAAGGATGGAGTCCATCTCAACCATTCTTTACAGAGCATATGCGATAGCTGATCGTGCAGTCTAGAGACTTGGCACTCTAGAAGGATTGAGAGTGTGGACAGTACAGAATTCCCAAAGCCCGGAATCTCAGTGCTCCTGTTGAGCGTTATATCTACATATCTATGGTGGAGATTTAGTTTAATATTCCATGCAATATTAAATTTCCAAATAATAATCATATTTCAAACTCAAAACAAAATTGTATTGAATTTAAATTATGGGCACAGGTCCCGACGTTAACCCGTGTGCATATACAATCTCTACAATGGATTATGACCGTCGATCTCAGCCAGGATAAGCACCTCCCACTAAGAGCTTGTTTATGTAACTTGTTCCTATGAGACCCCGGTCAGAGTAAAAAGGGGGCTAGTGGTCGAATTTTGTTTTGAGGAAGGAAAAGCGCTAAGGAGGATTTGGTCATGGTTTTGAGCCATGGTCACTTGGGAAAATGGTTTGAAGGAAGAGCCTGTGCATAATTGATTTATTTATCGGCTCAGGGATAACATGGAAGTGTGATTTATATTCTTCATGAGCTAAAATGATCTGTGGCATTATTGCAAATTTTGTTTATCATATGCTTAATTCTGACAAAATGGTCACTTGCACATTTTGCACAATTAAGGGACTTAAACATATCAGCTCAGAATGCGCATTGAAAAAATGGAAGAAGGCAAGGGGTCCTCCGACCGTGATAAAGAGGATGAAGGCTAGAATACTAGAATTGGAAATGCAGAGACAAAATCCAATGGACACAAGGGCCGAGGGGAGAAAGAAACATTGCTAGAAATTGTGAAGAGCCTGAAAATATAAGTGCATATATATAAGGAAAAAAATTAGAGGCTGATGAGAGAGGAAAGTCAGATAAATGGTCGTTTATTGAAAATCTTAAATTAGTTGCAAGGTCAAGCCAAGAATGGCTCAAATCAATAGTAAGAAGGCATGTGTCATGATAGAAGAGATGATCGTGGAAGAGCGGGTTATTCCAGGACTGCTAGAAAATCTCATAGACACCACTCACCTCCTTACTCAACAAAAAATGTTTATGCATATGAATATTCCTTAAGAAGTCTAGAGGTGTTTCCTGTTAGGCACCAAAGAAGGAGACATGAGGTGGACAGTTTTCAAGGAGATTTGAGGAGGATCAAGCCACAATCCTTTGATGGTGAAAGGGAAAGAGAAGATGATGTTGAAGCATGGTTGCTTGGACTCAGGAGATACTTCGAATTGCACAACTATTCATCAAATCTAGAAGCCAAAATTTCCACCTACCATTTACATGGGAAAGATGCAATGTGGTAGGATCAATTGAAGAAAGTTGAGCATGTTAATGACAATAGGATCACTTGGAAGCAATTCAAGAAGTATTTCCATAAGGAGTACCTCTCAGATAATTTCTATGACAATAAAACACAGGAGTTCATTGAACTTAGGTTGGGAAGCATGACCATGGCAGAGTATGAGAAGAAGTTCTTGGGGTTGTTAAAGTATGTTGGATTTATAAATGATGAAAAGGTAAAAATACAGAGGTTTTTGAGTGGACTGTCATCCTTTTATAAAGAAAAGATTCAGTATGATGAGCCCAAGACCTTGACTAAGGCCATCAGGAGGGATAAATACCTGTATGAGCAAGGCCAGGGTAGAGAATCCATGTAGAAATCGTGGAAAGATAAGAAGAAGGATAAGTTTGATCAGAGGAGGAAAGGATTCAAACCTCCTTTTAATAGAAATGAGCCTAATAAAAATCATCAAGACTAGTATGCTAAGGGTGAATCCAAGAGAGAAGACTTCTTGGGAAAAAGGGGAATACCACCAATCCAATGTTGGGGATGAAAATAATATCACTTGTATAAGGATTTCCCACATAGAAAGGACAGAGTGAAGACTGTGCACAACATCCAAGAGGCTACAAAAGTCAAAGAAATAGGAAGGATTTATGCAGCCTTAGATGATCGACAAGAAAAATACCAATCCAACATGATCGAGGTGGAAGGTAAGATCATAAATCATCATGTTGTTATTTTAATTGATTCAAGATCAAGTCATTATTACATTGATCCTAAGATAGTGGATAGATTACATTTGGAGAAAAGTAAGGTTTGGACATCAAGTTTGGTTCAGCTAGCCACTAGAATCCATGATATGGTCATAGTTTGTTCCATAATTCTTAATTGTGTGAACACTAATGTTGATCTAAATATCATACCATTGGGGTCTTATGATATTCTAATTGGAATGGATTGGTTGGAAAAGAATCATGATATCCTATATTTTCATAGGAAAACATTTACATGTTTTGATGGAGATGGAAAATAGAGCACTGTGAAAGGTGTACCAAGACCCATCTCTATAAGGGATATTTCATCCTTATAGTTGAAGAGATGTTTCAGAAAAGGGTGTCAGTAGTATCTAGTGCATGTGGAGGAGACGAAAAAGACAAAGGGGCCAAGACTTGAATATTTTGTGGTACTGCAACAATTCGAGGATGTATTCTAGGAAATACTAGGGTTTCCACCAAAAAGGGAAATATATTTCTCTGTTGAATTAGTTCCAGTAGTTTGCCCGGTGTCGAAAACACCTTACATAATGAGCACAGTAGAGTTAAAAGAATTACAAATGCAGTTGGATGAATTGTTGAAGAAAGGGCACATATGCCCAAGTGTTTCACCTTGGGGATAACCAATATTCTTTGTCAAAAAGAAGAATGGAACATTGAGGTTTTGTATTGACTTTCGACAGTTGAATATGTCTACTATAAAGAACAAGTATCCTCTACCCAGAATTGATGACCTCGTTGATCAACTAAGAGGAGCAAAGATATTTTCAAAGATAGACTTGAGATCAGGATACCTTTAGATAAGAATCAAGGAAGAAGATATCCATAATACAACCTTTAGAACCAGGTATGGGAATTATGAATTTGTAGTGGTGCCATTTGGACTTACCATTGCACCAGTTGTCTTTATGTGCTTAATGAATGGAATATTAAGAAATTATTTGGATAAGTTTGTCATAGTATTCCTGGATGACATGCTTGTCTATTCTAAGTTTGAGGAGGAGCATTAACATCACCTAATATTGGTATTGCAAGTGTTGAGAGAAAATTAGTTGTATGCCAAGATGATTAAGTGTTCTTGTTATCAAGCACAAATCCATTACTTGGGGCACATTGTTTCAGAATAGAGTATAGTCATAGATCCTGAGAAGATTGAAGCCATTAGAGGATGACCAACACCTAGGAATGTTTTAGAATTCAGATCTTTTATGGGGTTATCTGGTTACTACAAAATATTTATAGAAGGGTTCTCTAAGATTGCTCATCCCATCACTTCTTTGCAAAAGAAGGGAATTAAATTTGAATGGAAAACAAAATGTGAAGAAAATTTTAATTCACTAAAGGAATTATTTACTAGTGCACCTATTTTGGAGAGTGTTGACCCAAATGAGAAATTTGTGGTAGGTACAGATGCATGCAAGCAAGGTCTTGGTGGAGTCCTCACTCAAAATGGGTATTTCATTAGTTATGAGTCTCGGAATCTTAAGTAACATGAGAGGAATTATGCCACACATGATTTGGATCTTGCTTGCATTGTTCACACATTGAATATGTGGAGGAATTATCTCATGGGAAAGAGATTTGAATTAAGAACAGACCATAGTTGTATGAAGTAAATTTTTGAACAACCAACTTTGAATGTTAGGAAAACAAGTTGGTTGAAATTTTTAAGTTAATACAACTTTGATATCAAGCATATCAAAAGAAAATAAACTAAAATTTTTGACGCACTTAGTGGAAGAGTGCATCTCATGCATACTACAACTATCAGTATGCATCAGTCGAACTTGAAGAACATAATTTTAGATGTTGTTGTTATAGATGAGCATTACCTACAGGTAAATGAAAGATTATAGCAAGGAGATGTACAACGAAAAATGAAAGAGTATGAAATGAAGGAAGACAGATTACTTATGCATAAAAATAGAATTTATGTTCCTAGTTCCGGAGAACTTAGGAATTTGGTATAAAAAGAAATGCACAATGTTCCATATGTTGGACATCTCGGTTACTAGAAAACAATTACAGCAGTAAGAAGCTAGTTCTTTTGGCTGGGAATGAAAAAGGATGTTGTTGATTACATCGCCAAATGTATGAAATGTCGGAAAGTAAAGGTCGAGCATAAACACCTAGTGGGTTTGCTACAACCATTACCAATTCCAAAGAAGAAATGGGAAGTGATAACCATTGATTTTATAACTAAATTAATCAAGACAACAAGACAAAACAATTCCATCATGGTAGTGGTTGATAAATTGACAAAGGCTGTTCATTTTACTCCTATAAAAACAACTCATACAACAACTAATATTCCAGAAATTTACATGAAGGAAATTGCTAGGTTGCATGGGATACCTAGAAAAATTATCTCAGATAGAGACACAAAGTTTACTTCGAATTTATGGAAGGGATTATTTAAGGGATTTGGCATAAATCTGAACTTTAGCACAACATACCATCCACAGTCAGATGGGAAGACAGAAAGGAGTCAACCGAGTAATTGAAGACATGTTGAGAATGTATGTGATGGATAAGCCATCTAAGTGGGAAGATTACTTTCACTTGGTTGAGTTTGACTATAATAATGGGTATCAAGATTCATTGAAAATGAGCCTATTTGAAGCTTTGTATGGTAGAAAATGCAGTAGTCCAGTAAGTTGGGACAACCCAACAGATAGAGTGGTACTTGGACAAGAGTTGCTCAAGAAAATTGAAGATCAGATGGTTAAGATTAAGAAGAACTTAAAGGCAGCTCGAGATAGATAGAAAGTTTATGCAGATAAGAATAAGACAGCAAGAGAATTTAAAGTGGGGGAGCATGTTCTTTTGAAAGTAAATCCCAAGAAGATATCTTTGAAGTTGGGTAGTTGTACAAAGCTAGCAACCAAATTCTATGGTCCATTTGAGATATTGCACGGAATAGGGCTAGTTGCATACATGCTTGATTTGCATGTTTCCATGAATGTGCATAATGTATTTCATGTCTCTTTGCTAAATAAATATCTACATGATCCTAACCATGTTATTGATTGGCATATGCTTCAGGTAGAGATAGAGGGAGACTTGCAGGTCCAACCAGTGTGAACACTGGATAAAAAATTCAAAATTCTTCAGAATCGAGTTATAGAACTAGTAAATGTTCAGTGGACCTTATACAGTCCTGAAGATGCTACCTGAGAGCATGAAGATGCCATGCGGGCAAAGTACCCACAACGTTTTGAATAAATTTTGGAGTTTTGATTCTTGTTTTGTATATGCACTAAGGACAGTGCCAAAATAAGGAATAGGGGATGTAACACCTCGGGTTTTGAGACCCCATATTAAATAATGTATTGTTACATTGTTGAGAGGCCAAAGTGACCAAACTTATTAAAAGGCTAGTGTGCCTAAGAAAGGTAATGTTTGATCGTTATTAATAATAAATACATTGATGGATGCTAAACAGACAAGGACTAGACTTATAGGGGGCTATGATTCCACAATAGAGGGGGATTGAGGGGATAAGTGCTTATTTATTTTATATTACCCATTTTTTGTAATGGGGAGGGAATCAATTACGTGAGCTCTTAGGGGAAGGCCAAGAGGTTCTCGAACCCCACAAATTACAAAAACATGTCCCTGGTCTGTGGAAGGGGTTCTTTGGTTGGCTAATTCTCTCATTTGTTTGGTCATTCACCCACTCTTATTCTCATCCCCATTCTGGTGTTTTTGTTGGTCTCCTCATGCACTCATTCACCCATTTTTTTCACCGTTCATCCTCTCTTGTGGAATCTTCACTCCATTCTTTTCTGTCACCCAATCATCTTTCCTCATTTTCATGTCTTGGCTTGGGAAAGGAAGACGAATTCTAAAGAGCAACCATGGTATTGTTGGCTTTAGAGATTGTTGGTGTAATCCATCCATGATTTGAGGCCTGCATGTCTAAGATGTTTGGCGTATGTTCATCTTTAATCACAGTTGCGAGTCTTGGGAGTCTCAGCATGGAGATTATGTACCAGCTGTACTGGAGGCCTAGAAGGAGAAGGAATGCCCGAGGGACTGTGTGGCAGAGAATGGTGGAGGTCCATTCTCTTGGGTGGTGTAGGCTCGGTAGAATAGAGATAGGTACTTGGATTGTTGTGAGTGTTGCATAAGCCTGTGAGAGCTTGAGTGTTGACTAGTTTGGGAAGCCAAGTAACACTCTAGAACCGTCCTTGTGGATTCATAGCTCCGGCTCAAGGGTGACATTGTTGTTGAGACTTGGAACAAAAGTGTTTATGGTTGGGTGGAACGTCATTGGTCTGTAGCCATTTGGTGTCTTCTTTTATAAAAGATAAGTTCTCTATGTTATGGTTTCTTTTGCTTGTGTATTTATGTCCACGGTGTATTAAATGATTATATCTAAGATTTGTACTTATAATATGCATGCTTTCTAGTTAATGTTGTGCATGGTATATTGTGCATGTATTTTCTGTTGTGGTATGAATCTTGATCATTGCATGTATGCATTTCATGCTTCTTTATTAATAAATTGCTATCACGGTTTCAAAATCAGCCAAGAGGTGCATTCTTGGTGTGGCATGCCCAGCCTATTGGAGGTTGGGTATGTTACAGATTGGTAACATAGCAAAATTGTAGTGGTGTTTCCCGGCTTGGGTGGCTCGGGACGTTACATGATGTAATTGAATAAATTTCAAATGATGAGATTAATCTTCCACATATAGATAAACATATTGTTGTTGATCTACAAATTTTGTGTGACCTCCCATGACTAAAACCAACTTAGATCCATCCTAACCTCGGATCTATCAAGCGTCGAGAAGGATCGAATCTTTCGAGGTACAAACCTTTACAATTTCCTCAAGTTTTGTACTCTAAAAAAGGTTTGTACCTGACCGAGAGATTTGATCCCTCTCAATACTTAATAAATCCAAGGTTAAGTTGTATCTATACTAAATCTATTTTTTTCAACAATTCTATTTATATTCTATTTTTTGTTTTTTTTCAAATTATATATATATATATATATATATATATATATATATATATATATATATATAATATCTAGTCTCCACCTTTGTACATGTTATTCTTGCGCAACCCACTCTTCAACATAAGTACAATGAACATCTAACAATTATGTTCATTTACTCACTCAAAGAAACACTAATCTCAACAATCAACAAGGATATGATGTCTATGGTTTTTCTACTCATATAATAGTGCAACATAGAAATCGGTTTTTCTACTCATATAATAGTGCAACATAGAAATCGTTATTAGTAAATTTACCATAATGATAAAAACATCCTCCCTACATTTACAATAATGATTAAAACAATGCCCATCAATGCACAAGACAATGCTTATCAATGCATAAGACAATAATTATGCATGTGATCATAATTACTACAACATGTTCGAGACTTCATCCCGCTCTCGTATTATATGAATTTATAAAATTGAAAAAATGCTTGACAAATAACAATAATCCTCAAAACAATTTACGATAATGATGATAGGGAGAGTTGGAATTCGAAAAAACATTCCACTTCTAGAAATGCTAATAATTTTAATATTATAACCTAAGTTATTTAACAATTTTACAAACAGCTGAAAATATAAATTATATTTCACCTGAACATTCTACCGATCTAATTCCAACACTTAATAATAGTACCCATTATAACAATATATCTAAGAATACTTATTATAACATGTTGAAAATTATTTATAAAAACTCTAAACATAGTTACAATGATAATAAACACAATGCATAATGAATAATAATCTTACATGGTTCTTTATTAAAACTTTAACTATATTTATAATGGTAATACAAACAATGCATTCCAAAATGCAAATTAAACCATGCGAAATTGCAATTTTATCAACTGTTTTATTTCATAACTTGATTCCAATGATAACTTAGACTTGTACTTTGCTTATCTTTTCAATCATTTTTAATTGTTATTTAGCTTTCTAAAAAAGATTAACCCATTATGAAACCTTTTTGATTCATGGCCAAAAAAACTTTATTGACCCATTAACTTCACTCTAATCATTTATTTATATAAAACTACCTCTTTATTTCATTACCAAAATCTTGAGCAAGCTATTAATTTCACTATGATCATTGTATTTATAAAACGTACTCTATCTTCTAGTTGAAGAAAATTTACTTGTGACATCCCTTGCTTGATAGGATGCATGATAACATCTTCCTCGACATATTTAAATATTATGGGCAAAATAAATACATTAGATATGTGTGAATCTTAACCAATGCAGGGATTGGATTGAAGACCTTAGGCCTAAGGGGGCATTAGTCCTTTTTTATATCCCTTCGATGGAGTATATCACTATTGTATGACTAATTTGAAGACTACATGGGAACTATTTTTGGTGCTAGATGTTTTCCTTATGTATATTGTAACAAAGATTCACATTGTATTTTCTTGTGGCTATGATATCTTTTATGAAATGGATCCATTATTTTTATTTTTTTTGGTGATTACCTTGCATATCATTTTATTGATTTGTAGTGTATTGTGTTGGTGGTCATGATTTCTTCTATATCTAAGAATGGGTATGCCTACCTCGAGAATGATATGTGTGTGTGTTGATAATTGTTGCAAATACTCACTAGTTCCCTATTCTATAATCTCCTTCCTATGTCATTACTATGTATTATTAGTAATGTATTCAGGCCATTAGTTCCTCTTCTTAATTCACACATTAGGGGGAATATATTATATCTCAATTTGTCACCCTAGGCCTCATCATGGACCTATTAATGTTATCTTGCTAGAAAATACTTGTCACTACTAAAAAATATTCGATTTTGTGCACACTCGCACCTTGCCTTCTTTCAAGATGAAAACGATCATTTATTGTCTTCTTGCAACATGTGACTCATTTCTTGTTTCCCTTGTGCAACATGTGACTTCCCTTTTAACCTTATAGAAATGAGGGATTTCGAGGAGATCGGATTGAGATAGGCTAGCCATGATGAATTCCAAGCTCTAGAACTTGTTCCTAACATGTTGTTCATCAAGTTCCAAGATTTTAACCTATCTATAAAACCTCCTCTAACACTCTATAAAAGAAGGAAAAACCAAGAGGTAGAGGATCTCTATTCATGACATATTTATGCTGCCAAAATAACTAGGGAGAGATATTCTTGTTTCTTTAGATCTCATCATTGAGAAGGATAAATAAGTAAGTCTCAAATATCTTAGAGTTGGAGGAGTGCTTCAACAAGTCTAAAGGTATCTCCACTTGATGTACTTTTTCTTTAATTTATAGAGATATATGGTTTCCCCCCTCCGATTTGGTATGATCTATGTTTGTTGCATATATTACATTGGTAAATATATCTTTTCTTGAGAAAGGTGCATTATATTTGATACATAATTTGCATTGCCTCTTTATGGTAAAAGGATTTTGACAAGGGTTTGGTTATTGTCTTGTGTGCAAGTGATACGTTGTAGAAATCAGGAATCACATCAGGAAGTTGTATCACCACATGAAGCTATAAGAAAACCATTAGGAAAAAGTGTGATTTTCCCTCTTATGTTTTAGCATAACTAGAGTGTGTGTAGTTCAGATATAGAGGAAATCCTTATTAATCTATCCATAGTATGTCACTGATATTGGGAAGATCAATGAGAAATTTCACCTATCCATAGGGGAGATAACTCTACAATAGGAATTCACTTGGCTGATGTTTTACTTAAAAACCTATCCAAAAATTAGATCTCATGGGTTGAGCTCAAAGGAAATTTCATGTGGCTAATTTTGATAAGATTATTATGGGCAACACCCAAGGTCTAATTCATAATGCTTGATGTTAAATTAAGGCTTTCCATCACTCCCACATGTTGGCAAGTCTAGAAATTGGATATGACCATAAAATTCTTTACATACAAGTTGAACATCAGATGCAAGTGGCTCTCCTACAATTCTTTACTTGAAGGATTTTTGGGAGGCTCAAATCTAGCTAAACACATAGTTATTTTACTTAATCATCGTAACAAATCCTTTTATTAAACCAAAAAAAGTATTTTCCCTTGGAACATCATATTTAGAGGCCTCCCTAAGGATAAAAGGATTACATACCTGGGAGTACAAAACCCTTTTTTTTCACAATGTTGGCATGTAGAAACCTTGTTGGAACTATTTTAGTTCATCTCCCTTGCTAGGTATTTATTGTCTTAGGTAGAGTGAATGTGCCAAAAATATTTTTTTACCTTCCCTTATTTGCAGGATTTCTTACTAGGTAATCCCCTACACTAGTCCATAGAATTTTCAACCACTTGGATATTCTAAATTGATTCACTCTTTTGGATCTAGAAAAACAGAGTTGATTCTTTTTAAGTGGTATTCTATAATTGTATTGGTACAGTGCAAGATTAGTGTGTGTAGTATACCTAGGGAGGTACCCAATGGGAATGTAGTTATGTGTTATTAGTGGAAGTCATTTAATATATGGGAATGCGGTCATTCAATGTAAGGTGGACTAGGTCCACTATATTAATA
>JZKD02S1612713.1:472505-490917 GCA_000966675.3 Picea glauca | reverse complement strand
TTGTTTCTATTAACCCTAGTTGCATGCATAATTTTATCAATGTTCAGTTGGTTAATAAATTGCAAGTTCCAATAAAGAATATTCATAGCACACATGTTGAGGGTGAAAATGTTCACATTTTTAAAGATTTTAAGATTACCATGGATAAATATGTGTTGCATTCATATTTTTATGCTATGGATATGGATGAAGTGGATATTGTTTTGGGATATCCTTGGATAGAATTAGTGGGTACCATTAATATTAATTTGCAAAAGAAGTTTTTAAAGTTGTGGTACAAGAAAAATAAAATCACATTGCAGGATGTGTCTCTTAGTAAGAAAGATGGACCCATGGAGGCTAGCAAAGAAGTTATTACCCAGTCTGAAGTTGAATCAGAGGCAGATTCTACAGAAGGAGATGAAGCAAAACTATAAGAAGGCCATAATCACGAAGCTAAGGAGGTCATTGACTCAAAGGCACAAAGTGTTGCAAATTTGAATAAAAAAAAACAAATTCCTACAGTTGTTGTATATCGCCATCCACATCATATAGAGATGCAAAAGTCATCAATGCAAGGGCATGTGCATGAACACATTTATGCACCAGCAGGGCACCAAACAGGAAACCGATCAAGAGGTGCATGGAGGACTACCAGCACTACGAGAAGAGCTCAAGCTATAGAAACAATCCCATGACAACCCCGACATGATGCAGAGAAAGATAAGGGTGGAAAGGTAGTAGATAGACATAATGTTCGACTTCCAATGGGATGGATGGCTGGTCGTACTTGGTACCAGTTGGCTACATTGCTTAGAAGGTCATATTCTATGATTTCTTCTCATGTTTCGGGGACGAAACATGTGAAGGGGGATGGAATGTAGTATACCTAGGGAGGTAATATGGGGTACCTAGGGAGGTACCCAATGGGAATGTAATTATGTGTTATTAGTGGAAGTCATTTAATATATGAGAATGTGGTCATTCAATGTAAGGTGGACTAGGTCCACTATATTAATAAAGGCCCACTATGGTAGTTGGATGTAAGAAGGCTCTCTAGAAGGTTCCTAGGAGATAGGGAGAACTATATAAAGAAGTGTAGGCAATGCAATGAAACATAGTGAAGAATATTGTGATTGTACAAGCAAGGATTGCTTGAGGAGTTTTATTCTTCCATAAGGATTAATATATGGTGTTTCCCTACCTCAAGGGTTTGGTAATAATAAAGTGTGGTTTCTTCTATCTTGCTTGTGGATCTATTGTATATTCAGTGTTTGTGGTGATTATATTTGTAGAGCTATTTGGTTCTTAATAGTGTGTGTCATCTTACTAATGTAGATCACTTTGTGGACTAGCAATGGAGAACCTCCATTTCTTGTCATGATGAATGGAGCACCTTGGCCTGCAAGTCCCTCCTTCTAATCCTAGCTCCATTAGCTTTAACCACAACAAGTATTTCCAAGGATTTGAATCATAGGTTCCAAAATGATGAGAGCATGCACTCGATTAGTTTATTGGAACTTTGTGTGCGGAAAAATATTTTTGAGCTTTGAGGATTAGTATATCTAAGGATCCCAAGCCCCTAAAGCAACCTACTAATGTGTATCACTTCATGCTTCTTATTGATGTTGATTCTCTAACAAATTGTTGTTCTAAGGCCCCAGATGACCATGACAAGCCTCCCCTTGGTGCTATTTTCGCCAAGGGTTAGTTGTATGTGTTACATATAGGCCTTATATGTTTTATTTATCTTTATAACTATGATTGAGTCTACATGTTTAGGGGTGTTTTGGCATATGCCAACCTTGATTTTTAAATTTTAGACCTTTTAATGGAGGATACAATTGTATGCCACCATTTTTCTATTAAACAATGTACATTTTTTTTTTCAATTATAGAATTTAAAGAAATATTTAATTAAAAAATGTTCAAATATAGAAATAGTAGAAAAAAAGGGTGGAAAGTAGTGTTCCAATACATGAAATGGAACTATTACTACAATAGAGGGAATGATTGAAACCATGAAACAAGAATAAAGAGACGATAATAAAGGACTCATGGCATTGCATTCCCAAGGGAGTATTGCACCTACAAATCCTCAATGATGGATTAAGATATCTCCACACTGTACTAAAAAATAGGAATATGTTTAATTTTTGATAGATTGAATGATTATGAGAAAGGGGGAAGACACCTATACACAAGAGGGACTAAAACCATAACTTGGATCCCAAGTTAACATTATGGGGTGATTCAGGTACTATTTAATTAATTAATCTTAAACATGCTAATGCTAATTATTTATATGAGACATTATTGAACATTATAAATTTGACTACATTTGAGCCTTTAATTTTTGTGTTAGTTAGGGTAGGTAGGAAATTCTGCCTAAATAATTTTATCATATGAACTTTAGTTGTTTATTTTAAGTTTTTATTGTAGTATACATTGATTCATGCATTAAATAAGTGCTAGTGGCATTCTTTAAATTTTTTCAATTTTGTTAAAAAAGTTAGAGATAGCAATGCACAAAGAAAAAGTAAGGATGATCTAGTGGTCATGATGATAATGTTGCAAGTACAATCTTGAAAATATAGAACAATTGAATTTGAAAGCATATTTTCTTGTTGTAGTTGGATTAGAAACATTTATTAAAAGAAAAATTCACAATGAATAATTCAATAAAAATGATTTGGAGGTTTCAATGCACCCCATGCAGAGAATGATATTTGGTTTGGATTGTATATGGTATGAAATGAAAGCAAAGAATATGAATGGAAACATATATACAGAAATATTGCAGATAGCACAGTGATATAATGACACCCAAATTCTATCAATGAATGAAATAGAAAAACACTTTAAAATGTAATGAAATACAAAATAGATAGAATGGTGGTAGCTTATCTTTGAAGAGAGAGGTGTCGGCCACGATCATTCACAATAATACATTACAAGAGACTGAAATGGCCTTTTAACATAAATTATTAAACCCTAAGAGGAAAAAACATTTAGTAACCTATAGAGATGGCCTCCAAAAGTAACAATGACACTATAAGGAATAGACTCATAAACATCATTTTGTTTCCACATATAGGGATGTCCTAAACTAACATCACAAACTTAAATATGTGGAACATTACATAGTGATTCATATTTGAAGAGATTCATTCCATAGGACATGTGTTACTATTGGATCACAAAGAGGTCTTATCTATCGCTCAACCAACCAATCATGTATGGTTGGGGGTGTGGTGTTTTAAGCAACATCAATCTCTTCATGAACTAAGTCGAGATCGGATTATTTTGGCTACCACTATAAAAAAAAATTAAATTTAGTGGATTCCCCTTCACTCACATCTATGAATGGAAGAGGTGCATCCCCTCCTTGGGTTCCTCTGATTCTTCTCATTGGATCTTTGAAATTGCAATGGTATGACTAGTTTTTTCATAAATGATCCTCTTTCCCCTATCCTTCTTTGAATCGAATTCTAATCTGGAGTCTAGTTTTTTTTCTTTCAACTTGGAAAACAAATACTTTTTAAAGTGACATTCACCATTGTTGTGCCAAGGGATTTTGTAGAACCCACACCACATTCTAGTGCCCTATTTCGACTTCCCACTACCCATTTTTACCTATGTCTTGGACTGGTTATCTTGAGGTTGGACGGCCTTGATTTGTCCTTTTTTTAGTGAGTTGGGGCCACCTTTACCATTCTTCTATTGAATTGTATTTTCAAACCCAAACTCATGTTTATTCTTCTACTTCAATTTATTGTTGGTTTTGACAACATATCAATAAGCGGCTCCCATATATGTCCAAGAAATCCATCTCTGCTTGGATATAACTGTGAAGGCCATTGTGGTACTTCAAAACCAGGTGCCTCTGGGAGTCCATGATACCCATATTTAAGTGCAAGTTATAGAAGATATTAGTGTACTATGGCATTGTCTAGTCTCTCTACCATTGTACAGTTGTCCATCTCATGTATCATTCATCATAGTTTCCAACATGATAGAATTCCTCCTTTAGGGAATCAATGAAGGTTACCCAAGTTGGTTTTGTCCTAAATTTTGTAGAATCATATCCATTTTGTCTCATTAACTAACTTTCCTAGCCATATTTAACACAGGGAAGGGATTGAAGGAGTGTGAAGGTGATCATTTTATTTTCAAAAAGTTTTTGAATAAAGTAATAACCCTCTAATAGATTTAAACATTTCTCCAAATCTTGTGCATCTATATGGCCTTCAAATAAATTGATATCAAACTTAACTTGTCCCTTTAAGTATGTCTCACCTCTAAAATATATTCTTGTTCAATATTACATGGATTCCTTTTGTATTCATCGATGTATCTGGGTTAAAGTTCCCATCATCTCATTCATTTTTCACATGAGGGATTCCTTAAAGAACAAATTGAAAGTATCTCCTAATTTTTCTCCTCTATTTTCCTTTTCAATAGGAGGCCACTTGGATCGAGGAAAGAGGCCTTCCCCGAGTGATATTATCTCAAGAAAAAAATGTCTACACCCTGATCTCATTGGTGACATGCACTGACAAACAACAAAGAGAAGATTGCTTCAATACCATTCATATAGATTGTATAGAGAATTAATTGAAAGGGAAGAATATGAATGGAAACACACACATAGAAATGTTTCAAAGAAAAATGTAATACATTGAAGCCCAAATTTTGTTAATGAATTAAACATGAAAATATTGTAAAATGCAAAGTAATACAAACTAGCTAGAATGGTGGTAGGTTATGTCTAAATACAGAAGTGTTGTCTACGCTCATTCACAAGAAGACATCACAATAGTCCAAAAAGATATCCTTTTAACATAAATTACTAAATCCTAAGAGAAAAAAAACATAAAGTTCCAAAACCCTAACTCTAGGAGATGAAGTAGCAAAAGAATTACTAGCCTCGAGGTGGGTAGATGATATTGCAACTTCTTGGGGGTGCAAATTTCACATACAATCTCTATTTAGGGTGTACAATAACTCGCTAGGAATATCTAACTGGGACATTAAATGTTTGGAAGGCTAGGGAGGGCCATGGCCACACCAGGCCCCTAAATGGTGAAAAAGAATCATTTAAGACCTCAAAGCAATCCCAAAAGTTTGAGACTTGAAAATATGTAGATAAAAAAAATGCCAATAAGGAGAAATGTATTGAATCAATGGAAGATATTGGTAGACATTGATGTCCACCTAAACCATATACAATTAAGTTGTTACGTGGAAAGTAGTACTATATTAAAAAAATCTATATACAAATTTGATCTTCCATATACCTAGGTGTTGTCAACTTAAGGGTTTGAAGGCTACGCAATGTGCCACAAGTCAACATTATGTGTGTTCTCAAGAATATGCATTTTACAATGCAAAGTCTTAGTATCTACACCATTCAAGGATTTACTACATGCACAAATCCATTTTGTACTACATGTAAGAACTTAAAGAGATCACATGTATTTTGTGTTATCACATGATTTGTACTTATCTAGAGCCCTTCAAAATATCCCCAAACCTTGAGTAACTATAGAAGAAAATACCACTATCACCTATGTAGAATATTCCCTCATTTTAGTAATGGAATAGGTCCAACAAAATGGATGATTCCCTAGTGACCTCAAGGGATAAAATAACAAGAATCAACCAAGCCTACAACCCCCTATCTTGGTCACCTATTAGTCATGTCTAGGTTTATGATAAGGATGAAGGATAATGATATAATTGTTGTACCTATATGAGACAAAACACAACTTGCATCATATATAGACAATTATCAAGTTATAGAATGAAAAAATATCCCTTTAGACGTTAGACAAGTAAAAATTGCTATGGTAGTTGCAAATTACACTAGTAAACTAGTCTTATAACAACAATAACTATTTGGCAACAACAACAAGAATAAGTTCTACGAAATGTAGCAATTTATCTTGAAAAGTAAGCATTCATCAAGCATAAAATTATCCAGTTGCTAGAAGTAATTTCTAAACAAGTTAGGCCACTTATAAATAGGTGTATGCAACAATTTAATGTAGTTTTCAATGGTTGTATAAACTTTTATAACAAAAACAACAAATATTGTGAATTTGCGATAGTCATAGTTTTAAATGTTAGTAGGATGATTGAGAGAATGATAAAAGTGATTTCAACAACTAACTTCATGGCAATAATACTCTTAGATCAATGTCATTATCCTCTAGGGATTATGGAGTCTGAAATGCATTATCTTGAAGATTGATCTAGGGGAAACAAAAGAGGTAGAGTCTAAACCCCAAGGTGCAAGCACATTTGGGCCTTAGGCTTTAGAATTTAAGAAATAATATACTTAGAGTGCAAGCAAGTTTGGGCCCTAAGTGTATGTTTTCCCTTATTCTAGCTTCACTTGGCTCAAGGGTCAAAGCCTATGGTTAAAACCCTAAATTGCAAAAACTTTTGGAACTTAGGATTTTAACCCTATCAAGTATGCTTCACAAACTTGGACAAATAAAACTTTGTGATGAGAAGAAGAACTTATGTCCCCCCATTAGGGCTTCAAAAAAACAAGAATACTTGCAACAAGATAGTAATTTAACCATTAAAATCAATAGGACAAGATAAAATTGCAGAAACTTACTTACTTCATTCAAGTATCAAGAGAATTAAAACACTAATTGCATAAATTATCCATCCAAAAGTGAAACATATCCACAAAAATCCTCCTCCAAGACTAGCACATGAGAGAAAATATCCCAAGAGGGTTCAAATACTGAAAATTTCAGAAGTTCTCCTCTACCAAACAGTGAAGAATTTGATGATCCAAAATAAAAATGACACTATAATTCATATATGAGTTTAGGACTAGCATTTTTTCCACATAAAATAACATAACATTTATTTTAAGTGGGGCTAACCCCTCACTAAAACTTTACAAAATGAAAAAATGAAAAAATTGCGACGTCAAGCTTTCCTGGGCTAGGAGGAGGCCTCCAAAGGCCAAATAGCACCAATCCAAGGTGAAGTGATGGAAAATGTTGTATATCCTCACCCTAGTTCATGGAAATCATCACTAGTACCCCATGTTGGACAATTGGTTTAGATTGATGGACATATGGTTTGGATAGTTGGTTGTCATTCATTTCAACCCTTGGAGAGTGACCATGGATAGTGATGTCAACCCTTAGAGATTTATTTAAAACCTTGGAGAGTTCAAGTGATGTGGACAAGATCATTGGATAGTTTATTATAATTTATATGGTCGAGAGTAATGGTGAGTTGTGTCGAAGACAATTGAAGGATTTCGGTAGCACATTCTGGTAGTAATGTTGAATGAGGAATATGGACTTGAAGGATTGCGTAAATAAAGGTAATACACCCATATATTGATAATACGCATCATTTCATTTCTAGTGATATGTTGAAAGTCACATAGTTCCTCGCGGTTAGGGAGATATGGTCTTGCGAAGTTGGAAGCCCTAAAGAGTTGTCAAGAAACCCCTAGTTGGTTACAAGTTGGTTAATAAAGGGGTAAAATTGTTGTAACAAGAAAACCCTAGAAGCCCTAAAGTAAGGAGGGGAGTTGCCTATCAATTGTATAAGTAAACCTCATGCAGTCATTCATTAGTACATTCACATTCTCTTATATTGAACATCTATCTAGTGAATTGTTATGGTTTAATGAATGGTTTAGTGATTGTTATGGTCTAGTAATTTGGTAATGGTTTATCTTTCTATTGACAAGTCTACTAGTGAATTTGAGGATGAATCTGATGTATCAAGTTTGAGGCGGTGAAAATTATGAAGGGATGAAAGTTTCGGAGTTGCAGAACTTGAAAAACCATAGGTTCTGAGGCGTATGTGGGTTGACAGTATAATAGGTAGCATATATACGCGGGCTAAAAATATAACATGTACAGTACATATGCAGGTTGTACATGAAGAGGTAGTGTACATTTGAAAAATTCATGAAAAAATGAGTGGATGTTAGTACCAGGTCCATGAAGTCTAAAGCAAGTTCCCAGGTCAACATTTTGCAGGTTCTCAAGAGTAAAGGTATGTCATTTATGTATTTGTTTGAGGCTTGAATCTTGGATGATATGGCACATGCTTAAGGTATATATTGGAGGCCCTTGATGGTACATGGTTGAGGTAAGATTGTTATATTCTTGAGACACACTCTTGGTACTTAGTATATGGTTGTTATGGTTCATTTTTATAGGCATATATTTGTGGTATTGACATATACTTGATGCTTTTCATATTGTATTATGAGACTACATCTTTGTGATATTGAGGAGCATGCTTGAGGCATATGACTAGAGAAATTTCATGGTATATGGTACATGTTGGGTGAGATACATTGTTGGTACACTTCTTGGTTTATTGGTACAAGGTGTATGGTTGTTGTGTTAGTGGTTTGCCATTGATATTGATACACTATTGAAATATACACTATGGTAGTACATGTATAGAAGACATCTCTTAGTGGTGATGGTACTTGGTTGAGATACACTCTTGGTATTACTTGTTCAACATATCATATGGTACATTGAATAGTACATGTTTGATGCTTGATATGGTATATGAGATACCTTTCATGATTGGAATATGGTATGGTATAAGGTACATGTATTGATGGTACATGGTTGATGGTACAGGTTGATGTATGGTACAATTTTGGTACATGATTGATGCACTTGTTATTATTAATGATTGATGCACTTGTTTTGATACATAGTTTATGCACTTATTATGGTACATGGTTGATGCACTTGATGGTATAGGTTGTGGTACAGTTTGATGCATGGTAAAGGTTCTTACATGGTTGAGACACATATCTTGTGATGGTATGTGATGATGTTGGATCATGCTTGGTTGAGGCATGTGTTTGTTGGAAATCTAGTTGAGAGACGTCTTTGGTATATGATCCATGTGAGAGGATCTAGTTGAGTATCAGTGACAATGGAAGTTACAGTGACAATATCAGTGACAGTGGCAATGACAGTGGCAGTGACAGTGACATTAACAGTGGCAGTGACAGAGACAAAGACAAATACAATGACAAAGTTGTGATAGATTTTGTGATAGTGGCAGAGTCTATGACAATTTCTCTACATTTATATTTCAAGGTGGCATGACAGGGAAAGGAAAGGGGGTTGTAGCCTCCTTCTGTCTAGAGCCATAGATTTAGGGAGTTGGATCTTCCTTTAGGTTGGAGCCTGAGAACTAGGTGGTTGTAGCCACCTTCCAATTGGAACCAGAGAACCTAGAGGGTTGTAGCCTCCTTCTGGTTGAAGCCAAAGACTCGGGGAGTTGGATTTTCATTCAAGTTGGAGCCTAAGAAAAAGGTGGTTGTATCCACCATTCGATTGTAGACGGAGAACCTAGGGGGTTTTATCCTCCTTCTAGTTAGAGATAGAGAATCAGGGGGTTGTAGCTTCCTTCAGGTCGTATCCTGAGAATAGGGGGTTGGATCCTCCTTCCATTCGTAGCTGGAGAATTAGGAAGTTGGTGCTTCCTATGAATGAATTATTGATATATATAAGAAAAAATTATGTGGTTTTCTCCCAATTGGGTTTCCACATAAATACTAGTGTACTATGTTCATGATGTGATGTTGATGTGATTTTTCTTATGTTTACATTATTATGATATATTTATTGGATGGACTCATAGATGATACATTAACGATATACTGCTAAACATTATTGGTAAATATAAAGAATATATATTGTGGTTAAAAGTGGAATAATTACTCATTACTGATTCACCCTCTCTCAGTAATCTAAAACCCCAACTATCCATCAAACCCTAGGACCATCAAACCCTAAAAGATGACATCATTATCAAATCAAGGCCAACGTCCAGGATCCAGGGTGTTGCATCCAGGTTGAAGGGAGTTTCATATCATCTTTGCATGGTGTATGGCTATCTACTACTACAACATCCCTAATCCAATGAATAATTATCCTTGAGGTATTCTTCCCAGCTTGTGTGCTTTCAGCTCATATGTTTGTCATCATGACAAAATATGCTCAAACCAATCCCATATGTCCATCATCTAACATTCCAAGGATGTTAGAGATAATGTGTCAAGGTAGTAAGTCACTGGATAAAACACTGCTCTACATCACACATGCCAAATTTATGCAATAAAGGAGAAATGTCCTAGGTACAAGCCCAAGACATCCCTCAAAGAACCATGTTAGGGCCATCCAAAACAAAGAAAAGTATAAGACAAGAAAATGTTCACAAAAAATATTAGTCCTTAAATCATGCAAAGTAAGATGTTACTTAATATATAATCCATGTAAAAAATTCCCCTCAATATCCTCTTCAAGCATCACACCAACCAAAGACCTTATGTGTATTGGAAAGTTTAAATATGGGAGGTCCTTCATCCAACCCTATTAAGTGTGCTAATCTAGATAGGAAATAAAAGACCTAGTTATAGGGATAGGTCCTAAGGGAAGAAAGAAATAAACAAACCTTTCAAGAGTAAGTTTGATAGTGATATGAATTGGGGCTCACTTCATGACTTACGTTGTCATTAAATCCATTTCTATGAGTCCCTTTGTAGAGGGATCACTTCCTACTTGAGACACCCTTTCCTCGGTAAGTTTTACATTTCAAACCCCTTAATTTCATTTTGATACCCAATTATTATTTGCAAGTCCCCTTTACAGGATTCAATCTTTATTCCTTCATTTTTGTTGGGCTATAGTCCTTTATGATTGTTCATTCATTCACATCAAGACATGAGCAATTACCATTAGAGGGGGTAGAGCTAAATATGGCCTATGGATTTTATGGTGGAATTTATTATTTATAACATAACATATATATGGAGCAATTGTATCAATCTATGATCCTTCATCCCCTTCATCTCATGAGATAATGAACCATGAACCATTACCGAAGTTTAGTAAACTCCGAGAGGATCCAATATGGAAAGTGTTAAGTATGGTGGGGAACATAAAATCACCTTTGTGAGGACCCCCTAGTAGTACCCCGTTTCATTGGGCGATGACAATATGAGACTAAGGCATAGAATATGACCACCAAGGTGAAATGATACAACATGACTTCCCAAGCCAATGATCCATTATCTAACATGGACAAAATATCCTCATCTACATGCCCATCAAATTAATCACAACACTTCGCATGAAAGAAGGACTAACATACCTCATGGTGACTCTATCTTACCATCTCCCATACACTAGGTTGCTTGGATGTGATGACCTTGGTTGATATTTAGTTGTAGAGGATAATGAGGGGGGTTGTTTGAATGCCATATATAGACATGATGATAATCATCATGGTCAGGATCATTGTCTCCATTGTGATACATGAGAAAATATCTCCTCTAGTAATAAGCCGAATCTGCAAAGATATTCAGGAATCATTGTAATTGTTCTTGGAACAACCCAACTGGTCATGGTCAAGGTTGTGGATCGTCTAGAAAGTTTGTTATGATTTCCACAATCCTTTGAAAACACGGGGGGATGCATGTGGATATGTAATGATTAGGTTTGTATTCACTATAACTTATCAAGTAGTAGGATAATATGTAATTTGTAGAGGATTTATAGCTATAGTTTTGTTTTGTATCAGTTCAGATGTTCATAGATAATGTGTGTGAATATGGGAGAGAAAGTATATTTGATCGCATGGATCATCTCTATTTTGACTATTAATTCATATTGAGCAATCTTTGGCCTTTGTGTATGGAAATGTATTTGAATTCCTTTGAGTTTAATAAATAAAGTTTGAAGCACATTTATCTCTGCATTTGATGAGTTATGGTTTGAATGTATGCATGTTTTGTATTATTTTGTGAAATAATCTTGTGGTAGTTAAAAATGATGGATTGACCAGTTCACGAAGGTTTCTAGTATGTTTAATTCCATCACACCCTACACAAGATCGATGGTCTTTGTGATTCTCATGGCATCTCAGGAGAGACATTATTTAGTCCTTTAAGAAGGAATATGTCAACGCTTATGGGGTTTTGTTGGTAAAACCTATCAAACCATGGGTTTTAAACCCCCCAATCCACCCAACAAATGGTTATGTTGTTGACGCTTGAAGGTTTTTTACTACATGTTGAAGGATGAAAATGAGGTAGAAAGCTTCTAGGAAGAAGATAAAATAATTTCTATCTGAGAAGGAGAGCAATTTCATGGGGAGAGAGGCAAAGAACATGCATATCAACCTAAAACATCAGAAACAAAGGTACATATATATATATTTACATGAAATTTTATTTCCTAGTTTTCCTTGTTTATTTCATGATTGGATAAGAAGGCATACATAGATTAACATGGCCTGGGGAGCCTAAAAATCACTAGTTTAGGACTAGCATATGATCAATAGGCAGAGATTTGTGGATAATAAATGGTCCAAAGATATCAAGTTGTTTTTTTAGGATGTGAAAGAAGGGTATATTGTTGAGTTTTCTAGTGAGTGTAGTGAGTCCTTCAATAACGTTGAAAGACAATTTGCATCCGACCCTAGAAGGATATTGTTAGAAGAAATACCTTTATGGATAAGATGTTTTTCATTGAGAAGCGAATAATACACATGGATCCCGATATAATTGTAAATCAAACCTTGACATGTTGGGGGGGGTGGAAAGAAGGGGGAAGAATACAAGTGTCAGTATATGATGAATCCATCAAAATGGATCTAGAAAAAGAATAGGTGAGGTGAGAAGATAATGGATCTGGAAGAATAGAAGAGAAAGAGAGCTGAGAGATATGCAAGTTGAGAAGAGAAGAAAGGAAAATAAATAAATGGGTGACGAACATGTGGTAAGATCCAAGATCAATAAAAAACAAACCGTGCTAGAAGGATGTGTAGGAGAAATATATGTGTCATAGAGAAGAAAAAAAGGAGAAAGGTTGTTGAAGAGACATGTCCCTAGGGATGAGGTATCAAGATAGGATACATAAGTAGTGGGAATAAGATTAAATAACACGAATTCAGACCCCCTTAGCTAGTAAGAGAGGTAGTCATGTCAGAGGAAGATAGGGCATAGAATAGTGGTACCAACACATTAGAATATAGCGACAAATACCTCCAGAGATAAAAAAACCTTGGAGCTTATGGGAAGAATTTATCAAATAGAGATAGAGATCTATTTTGGATGACTCACTGAAGAATATGTATGAGTATGAAGGAACCACCTCTTTGAACAACCTCTCTTATGCATTTTTCATCAAAAATAAAGAACCAAAGAAAGTGCAGAGGTAAGAGAGATTAGAATAAAGGGAAGAAGAAGATATGAGTGAAGGAGAATTCGAAGTTAGAAACACTTCACAAGAAAGAGAATAAGTATCATCAACAATTATCAACACTTCAAAAGAAAGAGCATAAGTATCATCAACAGTTACCAACACTTCACAAGACAGAGCATACGTATCATCACCAACCAGAAGTCAGTCAAGAAGACACAGTTCTAGATCTAGTATGGAGAACTAAGGCTCAACTATGAGGCTTCTTTCATTTCATGGGATGGGAAGAGATGATGCAGAACAATGTTGGTTTATCTATGAAGATATATGGTCTGTGATGAGAGTCACGAATGAGGAAAATAAGATTGTGTAGATGGAGACCACCTTTAGAGATAGATCTCTGACATGGTACATGAAGTACACGACTATTACATCGGTGGGACAATCAAGGTCCTTTACAAAGATAAAAAAGATATTTACTTATGGAATTTTAGAAACCAATGTCAAAATCATAGTGCATCACTGAGATCAAAGAGAAAAAGAAGTAAGTTGGAGAAACCATGTGGGACTTTGACCAAGGGTTCATAGTTTTGTTGGATGGAATGACATTTCATACATAGGATGTCCAACATAGATAATGTTTTATTGTAGGAATCCTACACCATATTCATGTACCACTCACCTAGAAAAAAGTGACAACCTAGGCAGAGGATGTGCAAATTGTTATGTACTTACAAGCTACGCCAGGAGGTGGTGAAGCATTAGAAGGGTTGTCACAGTTATAATCTCAACTTGCAAACCTCACCATGAAACTACAAGAGATTCCTAAGGATAAGGTAGTGCATTATAATGTGTGGTATATTACATGTCTCACTAAATGTCACCATAGGAACACATGTCCTACATTGGGAAGTTACACAATGATAGGTGCAACGAATTTGTTTCCAACCGAACCACGAACCAGGTGGTCTGATATTTGCATACAATGGGTCCATATACCTCCTTGTTTCCCAACACTATAGAAGTATCAAAATACTACACAAACTCATTGTGCAAGTTTTTCACATCCATGGGCCATGATGTGAACAACTGTCGGTCACTACAAATGATTTAGAATCACACTACATATGCTTTCTAGGTATAAGAATAAAAAAAGGGTGGAGATTGTAGAGGCTTCAATAGACAAGGATACCAAGGAGGATAGAGAGGAGGATATGGATGAGGAATAGGAGAGGATATGATTGTTGGGTATGTGTTATATTCTTTGCATGACTAGAGTAAGTGTATGCTACATTGCGTTGGATGCGTAGGGGGGTGTGAGGGGGGTCGCCAAGCCCCCCCTTCGGGGGTTCTGAGGAAACACCTCCAAGAATTTGTTTTTTCCTCAGGAAATGTGTTGCATTTTTGCCTCATTTTTTCATGTCACCTAGATTTTCGTGTCCATTGTTGGGAATTTTTTTTTAGCACATGGTTTTTGCCAATGGTTTTCTATTTCTAGTTATGGAATTAGGGTTGTTGAATAATCCAGGTCATTGGGTTAGCATTTTGGATGTCGCTGACTCCTATATGTATATTTTATTGTAAACAATGTATCACTATGAATGAATATAGAATATGTTGGTTTTCTTAGTTTGGGTTTCCAGGGGAAAAATCTCTGTGTAGTGTCTGTATTTTTCATTGTATCTTTTTTGTTCTTTTATTGAAAATATGTTTGCAGTAAAATATTGTACAAGGTTAAAATCTACATTTGGTATCAAAGAAATTATTGGATTCAGGGAGACACATCTGTGGTCAAGGGTTTGGATTGGGATTGTGATCAACCTTGTTACAATGGGATATATGTGGTATTGTTTTTTCAGGTGAAAAGAAATGGAGAGTAGTTTGAAAATGGAGATCGACAAGTTTAATGGGAAGATCTATTGGTGGACATAGATCAGTGGATCACGGTGGATCTAGGTACTTCACCTATAGGAACTCCAGTAGATGACTGGAAAAAGTTAGATTAGAAGGAGAAGAACACAATCCGATTGTGTCTCTCAGATTCAAAATTAATGAATGTTTCAGAGGAAGATACAACTAAGTATTTATGGGATAAGTTGGGGAAGTTGTATCATTCTAAGTGCATAGTAAATAAACTAGTCCTAAGAAATAATTTGTATAACCTGAGGATGAGAAATGGAGACTTAGTGGCAGATCATTTGAAAGCCTTCAATACTCTGGTAAGTCAGTTAATATCTCTTGAGATAAAAATATTAGATGAAGATAAGTGTATCATTTTTTTGTGCTCTTTACCAAACTCGTGGGATAGTATGGTTCTGGCCATAGGTAGTAATACAACTTCCTTGAATTTTGATGAAGTGGTATCATCCTTGTTGTCAGAGGAGATGAGATGAAAGAACACGGAAGGACAGAGCATAGATGCATTATTTGTAGGAGGATTCTCCCAGGAAAGAAATATATCTAAGTCCTCAAGTGGGAGGTCTAAGTTTAAGGGTAGATATAAATCTCTTGGAAAGTTTTTCAAGGTATGTTGCATATGTGGAAAACAAGGGTACTACAAGAAGCAATGTAAATCCAAAATTGAGAAAAATAAGGAATCTGAAAAAGCTCTTTCTAGAGAAGAAAATACATCCAAGGAAGAAGGAGGGGATTTGTACTTGGTTTCTTCAAGCATACATGCATATCATGAGGCATGGTTGGTTGACACAGGTGCATCCTTTTATATGTCTCCCCATAGGAAGTTGTTCTATGAATATGAAAAGTATAATGGAGGTAATGTTTTCCTAGGTGATAACTCGACAAACAAATTCATAGGACAAGGAAAATTCAAGTTGAGGCTCATAGATGGAAGGATTAGAAAACTACCTAGTGTTTTGAACATCCCAGGTTTGGCCATAAATTTGAATTTTGTAAGAAAAATGGACGATGCAGGGGTAAAAACAATATTTGAAAAGGAAACCTACAAGATGGTTTAAGGAGCAATGGTGTCACTAAAGGGACTTTGGTTTGGAACTATGTATAAGATTCAAGGAAGAACTATTAGTGATGGGTGTAATAATTCCATTTTTCCTGATATTGGATTTGAAGAAGGAACAACTCCTACAATATCATGAGAAAAGACTATGATGTGGAATCAAATACTAGGGCACATCGGAGAGAAGGGTCTTCGACTACTACACAGTAAAGGTATGGTTGAAAGTATGACTAACTACCTTCTATATTTTTATTTTTGTGAACATTGTATATATGGGAAGTAGAATCAGGTAAGATTCCCCTCCAGTGCAATGAGGGTAGAAAGAATTTTATTGCTAGTTCACAGTAGTGTGATTGGACCTATGTCAGTTCCATCATTGGGAAAATATATGTATTCTGTCTCATTTATAGATGACTTCTTGAGGAATACTTGGATATATTTTCTGAGGAAGGAATATGAATTATTTGACAAGTTTAAAGAGTTTAAGGCTCTTGTTTAGAATCAAACAGAGAAAAGAATTAAGGTGCTAAGGACAGATAATGGTGGAGAGTTCTATAGGAATGAATTTGAATAATTATGTAAGAAGTATGGTATAGCAAGGCAGAAGAATAATCCATACACACCTCAACAGAATGGAGTTGCAGAAAGGATGAACATGACACTAATGTAAAAAGAAAGGTGCATGCTCAGTGGTGTCAGGTTAGGGAAATAATTCTGGGTAGAGGTAGTGGGTAATACATGTTACCTGGTCAACAAATCACCCTCATCATCATTGGATGAAAAGAATCCAAAAGAGGTATGGACTAGTGAGAAACCTTCTCTCACACATCTCAAGGTATTTGGTTGTGAAGCCTATGTTCATGTTCCAATGGAAAATAGGAGTAAGCTATATAACAATGGTGAAAAGTGTATCTTTATTGGGTATAAAGATGGTCTCAAAGGTTATAATCTTTAGAACCCAGAAACTAAAAAGATTGTGTATATACGAGATGTGGTATTTAGAAAAATGAAGGATTTTATTAAATATGAATTCCTACCAAGGAAGAACCAGAGAAAATAGATTTTTATTTAAAGGATGATGAATCAGACTCTACAGAACAAAAGGAATCAGAAAAAGAAGATCCTCATACTCCAATATTGAGGAGATCAGTTTGATAAAGAAGGATACCAAAAAGGTATACTCCATCTGACTTTTGTAAAAAAAATTATTTTTCTATTACTAATAATGGTCCTAGAACTATTAGGGATGAAGTAGATTCAGAGGATCAAAAACTATGTGAAAAGGCTATGGATGAAGAAATGGTAGCCTTGGATAAGAATGAGGCTTGGGATCTAGTGGAGTTTTCGACTGAAAGAAATACCGTTGGAAACAAATGGGTATTTAAAAACAAGTTGAATGTAGAAGGCAAAGTGGAGAAATACAAAGCTCAGTTAGTAGAAAAGGGTTATTCCCAAGTTGAGGGAATTGATTTTGGTGATATTTTTTCTCTTGTTGCCAAGTTAACTTCTATAAGATTTTTTTTTTATATGTTGTTGTTGCATTTGATTTTGAAGTAGAACAGATGGATGTGAAGAAAACATTCCTACATGGGGATCTGGAAGAAGAAAACTATATGAAGCATCCAAAAAGCTTTGTTGTGAAGGGAAAGAAGGAGTTGGTATGCAAGCTAAAAATGTCCATGTATGGTTTAAAAAAATCACCAAGGATGTTGTATCAAAATTTTGATACTTATATGCTAGGACTTGGCATCGAAAGAAGCAAAGAGGACCACTCTGTGTTAAGAACCAAACATCAATATAGCATAGAAAAACCTCAGGAAAAGTACTCAACGCCTTGAAAAAGTGACAATTTCAGATAATAAGCCTCTTCGAGGGGGCAACCTCCTTTTACCCCACTTAAATGTTCAAGTACAAGATGATTCAAAATGAAAATATCTCCTTGGTATATATAGGAGACTGGGAGGTATAATTACAACTAATGGCCTAAAGCCGACATAAATAAAATAACATTACTAATATAATATGCCCCAATTAAGGGTTAGTGAGCCAATATTAGGGCTTAACATGCCCCTCCCCTTGAGACAAGTGTTGTCCGCAATGCGTGAGTAACTTTGGATGCTTCTGTATAAAAGACTCATCTTCCCAAGTGGAATCTTCAGCCGATAGTTTCCTCCATTTAATGAGATACTCTGAAATGGATCTATTCCTCAGCTAGCAAATTCTTGTG
>JZKD02S1612713.1:418899-454784 GCA_000966675.3 Picea glauca | reverse complement strand
TTTGAATTATAATACACTCATTACTTCACTTTATTATTTACCTTTTAAAATCTCTTAAACCACTTTGACTACTTTGACCTTTTGGGGCTTCTAGATGATATATAAGGGTCCTCCAAATTCGTAAGGCCATAAATATCAAACCATGAGGATTTATGTGACGTTCCACATACCACTAGAAATGGAATGACATGTACTATCCATATAGAATAGTATTATTTGAAAATATATCATAACTCATACCGTTATCAATAAAAAACACTTGGGTCCATTACCCAAACCTGGGGTCTCCAACTTCTCATGGCCATAACTCTCTAACCATGAGGAGTTATGTGATGTTCCACATGCCACCGGAAATGGAATGACACAAAATATCCATCTAGAATAGTTTACCTGACAAATTAATTGTCCTTCATCTCATTATTCCACAATTAATCATGGGTTCTCTTACTCCCTAAAGCGTCTTCTCGTGAGGGCTTTCACCATAAGGGGACCACGTTGGAGTTCATCCATATTTACTTCTTATCAACCATGACAAGACAATAATGAGTCATATTTACATCAAACAATATTGGGTCCATTACCCAAACCTTTGTGTTGCGGGGCTTTCTTCAAGGGTTGACATCAATGACAACCAACCTTAATCAAGAATAATGTGACAACTAATATAGGAAGCTAGGAAAAGGATGGTGTCATGTTGGACCTGGGATTTGACGTGAACATTTTTCCAAATAAATTTTGGGAATTTATGGGAAAAAAAAAATGGCGTGGTCCCCAATTCAATTCATGCTTTCCAACCAATACAAAATCCATCCTATTGGTAAGCTAGTGCAAGTGGAAGTGAACATTCAGGGGATAAAGACCAAAGTAGACTTTGACGTGATTGAGATTATGGATAACTCAGAACCCTATCCAGCTCTACTTGGATTTTATTAGGAATTTGATAACAATGTCGTATTGAACCTGAAGCAACAATATATGTCTTTTATGACAAACAACTTGTGCACTATTGCATTGTGAAATCAAAATGAGGGTGACAAGTATAAAAAAATCATGAATGAGGATGCACAAAGCTCCATCATGGAAATAATATATCACATCATGTAAAGGCACATGGAGGATTATTTAATTCCAATTGTCGATCATGAACTAAGAGGGAGAAGTCTTCTCTCCTATGATAGAGATTCAAAGGATGTTGAATACAAATAGAAAAATAATCTATATGAGGTATAAACTAGGAGATGCACAAGAATCGCCAAGGAAGTGCGCTAGGTCAAATAAGAGTTGTGTGACTTGTTATTGCACAGTTTGTAGTTAAGGTAAAAGATGGATGAAAGGAGGGAAAACTGGCATAACTGCGACTATCCCACCATTGTCACCTCAATGGGATAACTCTTTTTGTTTAGGGAGGTAAGGCACAGGGGAGATGTCCCCGATGACTTGGGGTTTTGAAAAGGAAAGGGCTTAAAAGGATAAGTGATAATTTCCCCTTCACAAGTCACCACCGATTATAAAGTCTCGGATAATCATCCAATAAAGATAGGTAATAACCAAGGAAGTGTACCTGCTTGAGACAAAGCAACAAGGAAAATACATGTTCAAGCTTACTTGTTGGTTAGTAATTCATATAGTTATGGACTTCTGATATAAATCAATTCATAAAAAATATTAATGAAGCAAGTCAACGATGTATAATGGCAATGATTATAATATGTCACTTCATAATAAATGCTAATGGCAATCAATGTAACAATATCAACAATAGAAATAATGCCTTAGCCAATCATTCAATTGCATTAAAGATAAAATAAATGTTGTCTAGAGATGTTTATAGCATGAATAGATGACAGAAGCAATAGGGTTAGTGATTGTTAGTCTAGGCTAGGGCTAGAAGGATTAGTAGTTTTACAAAGTATTTGGTTGTTTGAAGTTGTGACCAAGGTACTCAAACAATGGAGGTCTTAGATTAGTGATTTATTAGAGAAAATGGAGTCAAAAAGGGCTACAAATGTTGAAGGGACGTGATGATAGTGATAGGGATAGAGACAAGAGGGTTTTATGTTGAAGTGTTGCTAAATCAAGGCTTCAGTAAGTCAAGCCCTAGGGGATATGACACACTAAGTTGTAGATTACCTAGGCCTTAGTGTGTCTTCCTCCTTCTCTAGCTCAAAAGACAAATTTAAATAGCTAGCTTGAGAAAGGAATGATATGGATGAAGACAAGAGGGTTAAATGTTGAGGTTTTTCTAAAGCAATGCCTCAACAATGAAACCCTCGAGGAGAAATGCTCACTAAGGTGTAGAAACCCTAGGCCTTAGTGATTTCTCCTCCTTCTTCAGCTCATTGACAAGAATAAAATGGCTAGCTTGAGTGATAGATGTTATGGCTAAGGACAAGAGAGTTTGATGATGAAGTGTTGCTAAAGCAAGGCTTCATCAATCAAACCCTTGGGAAAATGGCTCACTAAGGTGTGGAAACCCTAGGCCTTAGTGTGTTTTCTCCTTCCTTGGCTCAAAGACAAAAATAAAAATGGATAGGCTAGAAGAATAGCATTAGAGTGTTGCTATGGCAAGGCTCTATCTAACTTTAGAAAAATGAAATGGCTCTTTAACTTAGTAGGAACATGAGACAAGGACACCAATATGTGCTTGTCACCTAGGGTTTAATCCAACAAATTATAATAAAAAATGCAAGTAACCAATACCATAAGCATTCAATAAAGAGGTGTTGCAGAAATTCACTTACATTAACCAAGAATTCATGTAACCAAACCCTAGTTGTAACCCTTCCACCAAGAGAAATACCAAAAGTAATCAAAACATGCCTCCTTCAACAAGTGTGCCTTAAAATTTCAGCCAAAACCCTAGAAGAGGGTGCAAATCGCAGACCTCACCAAGTGGTGAGTAAAATATGAGCGAAATATGAGAGTCAAAACCCTCAATATATAACATACTAATGACCTTAATTAAATTTTAGGTCATCAAAAGGTCGACAAGGCCAAAATACACAATAACATTGTTTTACATTAAAATGTCGTAATAAAATCCTAATCAAGCAAATAATGAAGATGTCATGCCCTTTTAGGGTGACGTTATCCCTTTCTAGGGAAAATGTGGCGTTTTGGAGAAAAACATTAGCCCTCCTTGGGCCTCTGGAAAATGCAACACATTCCAATCCTACCAAAACTATTTCCCAAAACATCCATAATGTTGGATGACATCATAGGAATAATGGCTGACATCCTAGGCCTTCCAAGGACAACGTTCCAATGAAAAGGGCACAACCCCCCTAGGTAAGGCTCTGTCAGGGTGCCTCTGTGGAATGTCCTCCTCTTCTCCAGTGAAAACCCCTTTGTCATGTCTCTGCCCCCTGGTGGGGTCTCAATATCCATTTGGTGGGATCTTCAGCCTCATGGAGGTCCAAACTAATCATCTCCTCATGTGTACCTGTCCAATATGGTACCTGTCCATCGGGTATGATCCTACAAATCAATAGATACGCCCTCCATGGGCTCATAATTCACATGGATAATAGCAATGTCAATCACATCCAATCATCAAATTTATTAAACATGTGCATAAAACCCTTTCTACCCAGTCAGGTGTTCAAAGACACTATACAAATCTGCAAGGAAAGTTTGGAGGAAGTGACAGGGCATCCTATTGGGCTAGTATCCACTGGAAAAGATATTTTCTGGAAGAGATCAAATCAAATTCATGTAAATGGGTGAGATGGAAAAGGGATGTCCTAACAAGGGTGCAGTGAAAGCAGGGAAATGCAAAGATTACCTATGGGTTCCTTTGTAGAAGGCGAGTTGCACCTGTCTTGGATACAAATGTTTCCAATGCCATTCATGCCTTTTATTCTTTATTCTTTATTGATTTTTATTTTAAGAAGATAATCAGGGGAAACGTCCCTGGCATGGTGACCAGTGGTGTCAATGTTACCCAAAATCACTTTCACGGAAATGAGAATGTTGGCTCATGATGAGACCCCCTTTGTCTTGGCCATACAATCAAGATCCACTACCCTGGCGTGGTTACCAACTACTAGTAGTGTCATACCGCTAGGTGCCCATGGACCTAATAGGCTGGCTCGTGATGAGAACTCCTATCCTCTGACTAGTTCTTGTTTTATTATTTTATGGGTCCCTCTTGTTTCTTGCAGAGAAGCTTATCACTGCTTTCTCGAGGATCCCTGGGCAAATAATCTCGAGGTTTTATTTTTAGGCTTTTATCTTTTGCCATATTGTTTTTACCTTATGGGATTTTATCCCCTTCCTCCCATAAGCCAAGGTGCAACCGTTAAATGATTTACCAACCCAATGCCCAAACCAATGAAATGGGATCGATGAGCGGGAAGTAAGATGGAAAGTGGCAAGTATGACGGGAGCAGACGATGACTTTTCATGGATCCTCCCAGTGGAAACTCAAAACCTATGGGCACATGCTTACTAGGGCATCCTGTTATTCCCCCCAAACATGGTCAAGTGGATAAGTATAAGATCCAAGCACCTGTTAGAAACAAAAATAACTAGATTCACACATTCAAAGGTTTTGAGGATCAGAGTGACAAATACCATGATAAACATACTCATTACCTCATGGAGCAAGAACCATCTCAGATATAGGGCCAAGCCAAGGTGATGGATGTTGTTGTTGCTGAAAAAGTGGAGGCGTTGAAAGGAAGAAAATATGGGCCCTCCAGGGCCATGCTCAAGTCAATCTGGCTCTCGGTACTCCATGTCTAGGATCTGTGGGCCTCGAGACATAATCTCCTTAGTTATCCCTAAAAGTGGGGGATAACATGACCTACAAACATTTGATAGTACAAGCCCAATAAACACATTCTTAGCAAAAATGATAGAGTTTATGCTTGAGACCTAAAATATACATTCCATGAATGTAGTGGTCAAAGGAACACATGTGCACTAGTGGGAAACCCACCATGTAGATCTATAGGAATGGGCACAGGTGGTGGAATGTATGAAGGCAAGATTCCAACCCTCAACATGTTTTGAATTGATGAACCAATACAAGGGTACTGAAGAGAATGTCCATAAGGTACCCAAGAACACCACGTAGAAGGTAGCCTATGTGCCCCCTATGCCATTGAAACATTCTAGACCACCAAATAAGCTATGTATCCAAAAGTTGGAACCATTATAGGGATTTTCCTATGGTCTAGTTAGCACAGTATAATCAACATGACTCGATAGAAATCCACAGAAAGGGATAATAAACCAAATTTTACTGAAGAAGCATCGTATCTTGTTAGGGTCAGACGCGTTGTGATAAAATATCCTATGTAGAACGGAAGTGTGTAGTACACAGACACTGTGCATGAGTAGAATAGGACTTAGACTAGTATATAAGTAATAAATAGGTGGATTAAGGACATCGCATGACAAAAAGAACGACTGGTGCTACAGCTCCATTCAATAGTACCTAGAGGAGAGTGCAACATTTTAACCCATTGGCCACAACAATTCTGGAACCATCTGCTACCGCAGAGCCTCACCCATTACCATATGTTGAACTAGCATTGATGTAGGTTCCTTTATAGGACATGTAGACCTATATGAACAAGATAATGAATGAACTAGGGGAAAGGAGCCATGTACTCAGCTAATCTTGATTTTAACTATAGCAAAAACAAAACCAAGAAATTACTACACATAGGGACACCCAAGACAAGGAGAACTAGGATATCATATCCTGCAAAAAGATCGATGTTGCACACAACAAGATTAAATCACACCATGAAGTATAAATCACTATGCTCAAGGAATTGATCAGTGTAGTTGATGAAGTTTATGTGCAAGTTCCCAATATATTAGAATACATTCTAAACCTCCCTGTGTGATGAAACTCAGAAACGTAAAAGAGAGAGTCTCGTACTTGCAAAAAATAGAACTTATAACTTTAGGGGAATTTAAATCACACTCTGCACTTAGAGGAAGGGGGGTTGTAGAAAAAAATCGTTGTCGCAGAGGAGGAAATAAAATAGTGGCATGCACACATAACATATTTCTTAGGGGTGGTGGAATATATATTCAAAATTTGGATGCACCTCCAGGATGACACTGAAACCAGTACAATTGATCATCATATCCAAACAAGTGAGGCATGAATCAAGCAAAATAAGAAGGTGCTACCCTCCTTACAACCAGTAGAATAACAGTAGGCCATGACACAAATTTCCAACCAACTTTAGGAGATTGCATCTACTTTCATAGAACAATAAAAGATTCCATATATTATATTCAATGTAGTTGAGAAGGCTCAACTGCACCAACACAAATTGACACATGTACAAGTAAAGGAAACCCCAATTGTCCAACTTTGGGAGCAGATAAAATTTACTATGAAGACAATCACATCAGGTATGTCTAGGAGTTTTGCACCAAGATGAAGACCATGAAAGATATTTTTCATGTGATCTATGGAGAATTTAAAAAATTCATTGTAGACTGCATTAATACAATGCCATCAATCTCCTCCATCACGCCTTCAGAAACATCAATGGCTCAAGGGTGATCCAACTAATAGTGTTGGGGGCATGTTGGCACCCTAAGGGTTTGAAGACTACACATGCACCACAAGTAATCACTGCGTGTGCATTCAAGAATATGTGTTTCGCAATGCCAAGTCTCAGTGTTTGTGGAAACCAAGGATTTATTACATTTACCAACCCATTGTGTATTGTGTGCAAGGACTTAAAGAAATCACATGCATGCCATATTTGCAAATATACTTAGGAATCATTGTAACTGTTTTTGTAACAACCTAACTAGTCATGGTCGAGGTTGTGGATGAGTTGGTAAGTTTTTTATGATTGTCACGCTCTATGGAAGACATGTGGGGATGCATCCATATAAGAAAGGGTCACGTTTTTTTATCCATGTGGGGATTTTTTGTGGAATACATGTGAGGATGCATCTGTAGAAGACATGTGGGGATGCAAAACTCATATTTGGACCTTCCTTTCAATTCTAGAGTGGTTTTTTTGTAGCCATATCTACCTAGAGATTAATGGGTCCAGTGATAAACTTTCAAAGGAGGTGTTGGAGCTACAGGATGGAACCTTTAGTTTTCATGAGATTTTTTATAGACAATCCCTTAGGGACATGACTTTTCATTTACAATTTTTTTTTCTTTGAAAATAATGAAAAAATTGTAATTGCATAAGCTAGAGGAAAAAAGAAAAGAATGTTTTTCTTAAGGAAGTACATAAGGAAAGTATCAATTTTGAAAAAGGGAGTTTTCTTTTGAATAGTCCTTAAATTGACTAAAATATGTATATTTCTTTCAATAAAATGTAATGTTTTTTCTTACTATAATTTTTCTTTTATAATTCTTAATATATATATTTATAAAAATCTAATTTTAAAAAATTTGCAATCATTTTCAAGAACATATATATGTATATATATTGTGATTAGCTAAATGTGACGTCCCTACAACCTAGGGCAATCTTATATTTATATATTAATTCTATTATAATATAAGTTATATTTGTACAATAATACAATATCTCTTAGTATTTGTAACAATCCAATTTGATTAATTATTTATCATAGTTTTTAATTTAAATTTAATTAATTATTAAAATAAATTAAATGAGTTTTTTATTAGTTTATTATTAAAAGGTAGATGAAGTAATTAATAGGGGGATAAGGTTGTTAGGGAATTAAGGAGGGATATTTGAAAGAGGAAGATAAGGAAGGTGAGGAGGACTTGTAAGGGGGATCTTTGCTTTGGGGAAAAATTGGAGAAGGAAGAGGGAGAAATTATGAAGGAGATAGAGAAGGAGGAAATTGGAAGAACAATTGTTTTGGGGAACTCTCACATGGCAGTGTTGTTGCTGGGAACTTTGGGCTCGGGCAAACCACAAGGATTCCTCGAGCTATGTTGATGAGAGGTTAATATTCAGTTGGGCAGTTTGGGAAAGCTCAAGAACAAGAGAACCACGGGCTAAATCAACCAACCAACCAACAAGTGTATTGTATTATATTGTTGTTATTATGTTGTTATGTTTATTATGCTGTTGTTGTTTATTCCTAATATAATAAAACCATGAAAGAAATTTTAAACCAAATTTCAGTTATTAAAGCAGGAGATTATAGAAAATATATATTTATTTTGAAGCCTGAAATAGATAGGCCTTACAAATGGTACCGATTTCCAACCACATGTACTAATACTCACCTAGGTAGACAAAAAATTAATAAAGTTAGATTAAGAAATATTGTAAAATAAACTACACTCCCACTCTGATATTTACAAAAGACTATCATCAAAAAGTGTAAAAAATCTCAAATCCTTCCAAAACAGTACTACCAGTATTGCAAAACTCAGACAAAAAAAAAAAAAAGCTATGGGCCCGACTCAACAACAATCGTTGACAAACTATTATTCTTTTTAGAAGGATATCAAATCGTTCCTCCACAAGCGATTATTCATGTAAGTCCAATCCATCAAAGGAACCCCGAACCAAATATCCTGATATTGGCAAGGGTTTGACATCGCTGACTTAGGGAATACTCAAGCAAAAATGGAGTTACTCAGCACAAAATTGCCAAGCAATAAATGAATTAGTCATTTTAGGTGACTTTTCTTCTGTGGCAGCCACTTATTTCAAACTATTTTCTGAATTGCAATATTTTGCAGTTCAACAATTTTTGGGCCTACAAATCATTTCCAGAAGAACTCGTCGATTAATCAGTGACTCCTAAATTCATTGATTAATAGGAAATCTCCACAACAGAGTAGTACAAACAAACATAGAGACATAAAGCTAATAATTTTAAATTGCAGGTAGATAGTTGGGTATGGTCTGATAGGAAAAACAACATCTAGGATATGAGGATGTATTAAAATATCTTTTCATCTTTCTAGATCACAAAACACTAGAATTAAACGGACATATACATATAATGTTAAAACAATGCAAAAAGAGAGACTGAGATCCTAAAATGTTTCGTTCGAATGGGACTTACAGTGAAAGAGATGATTTGGCTTTTCGTTTCCGACCGATTCTTCGTCCGGAGTCGGCATATTGATGGTCTTGGACTGCAGGCACCCCATTCTAAGAACTTTAAAGCGATAATTTAAACGATCTTTTCAGCCGGCTTAGAAATGGCTACGATTTCTGCATTTTTTTTAACTGAGGACAGTCATTGTTATCTATCCAACGGAAATAAAATCCTTCTGCCATCGCCTGCTTCTGTTATAGAAATCCATATTCATTGTTCTTCTTATTCTGCGTCGTCTCTGAAATTTCCGCAGATATTCAACGATCTTGACCTCGTAAATCTTTCCCGGTAAATACCAGCGTTGGTTCGACCTGAACCTGTGAGAAAGGATGAAGATCAAACAGTGTCTTGGAAGAACCATGGAAACGGCCAGACTGAGATTGGTTATTTGCAATTAGATGTTCCCTGCTCTTGACAGGCGGCAAAGTAGACAAAACGTTTCCGTGAGGTCGCTCCTTGTATTTAACACGAAAGCATCCGAAAAAGTACCCCATTATGGCTCCTCGACAGTGAATATTCAAATCTTCAAACGTTTAAACACAAATYTCTCTCGAAAATCCTTTCCTTCGTTCTCTGGCAAGAAGAAAGCACCGCACGAAAGGAAATCAAAATGAAGCCGATCCTCCCCTTCCTCTGTGGCCGCAACATTAACTTGCGAGGCTTCCTGGGATTTTCATCGAGCATATGTGGAGGACGATGATATTTTGCAACACAAGTTGTGGCTCCCGCACGCGATATGAACCCTTCAGTTGCAACACCTGCGGATGAGATTTAATCGCTAGGGTTTGTAGGTAGACGAATAAGAAGATAGGGTTACAGAGAGAAAAAACAAATGCTCTACTAAGAGATGCAGATTAAGGACCTTAATTGTCCTTTCCGCTGAGCATCTGTCATTAATTCTCTTTCAAAAACAGTAGAAGAATAAATTAATTAAGTTTCAACATCTTCATGATTAAGGACCTTCTCATGAATGAAATGATATTATATGTTCAAAATCATGTTCGAAAAAATCATCATGAAAATATTATATGTTCACATAGGAGCTTTGGGTTAGTGATTGATATACTTTTTGGGAAAGTGATATTCATGAAGGCAATCAAATTAAAATATGATGAAATCAATTATAAAATCGAGTGAAAAGTGTGATTTTAATTACCAAATCTATGAATACAAGGTCTAGTACATAAAATAAACAAAACAAATCTCAAGAAAAAGTAAAGTGGGAGTGGGATAGATATAATCATGTCATTAATTATAAGTGGAAACAATACACAACTTTAATTTCCCATGAATTCTATAATCTGGCATGATGGGAAAAATGATGTTAAATATGGAATAGAAGAGTTGAAGAGAAAGGAGTCAAGAATAATTGGGAAGGAGGAAAAGATTTGGAAGAGAAAGGAGTGAATAACTAATAACTAAGTAGATGTTTTTTTTTTTTACATAAACCTTTATGAAAAAGCAGTGCTTTCACCAATCATTTCACCAATTTGTTAGTATTTTAATAAATAATATTTTTCATTTTTTTAATGTTTATTAGTATTTTAATAAATAATATTTTTCATTTTTTTAATGTTTTGATAAAGAATACTTTTCAATTTTTTTTAATTCTTTAATAAATAATAATGTTTCAATTTGTTAAAATAATAATGTTTTAATAAAAATACTAATAAATAATAGTGTTTTAATAAAAATACTCTGTATTGAAAATAATATAACGTCAAAATAATTTCAAAATTTGGGAGATTGTATCCCAAAACTATTGGGATTCTATTTTCATAAAAAGCATGTAAAATATGTCACAAATAGATAGTTCTGGTTTCTCTACAAAGTCAATATGAGGAACACTAGTCCATTGTTGCACCTGTTCTATACAAAGTCAAGGTGATGGAGACAAAGTGATTTACTAAATTTATTTAGTTTATTTGTCAAAAATAAATGAGAATTTTGATAATTTAATAAGGTCACATTGTACAATCTAGTTTATTGAAAAATATCTCGTCATATTTAATGGTTGTTGTTTCTATTTTTAGGTTTAATGACCTAATTTTTACATATATGAAAAATTTACATATATATTATTCATAAAAATATCCATAAACATGACTGAGATTGACATTTTTTTAAATCCCTCACATAAATACTCAATAATAATAGTAAGTTTCTAAAACATAAAACATACATACATGAGACCATAAAACATAAAATATACATGCATAGAACCATGGATTAAATTAGAACAAAGGTAAAAGTTAAACTTTATTATGCACAAAAGTTGGAAGATCTCTAAAAACACAACTTGTTCTAATGTCAAACATTGCAACCAAAATATTTAGTCATAAAGGTGTTGAAGATTAAAATTGAATATGTTTATGAAAAATTCATAATTAACCATTGGCTTAATTTTAGAGAATGGATGTTGATAATCCTAAAACTTTTAAAGTTAATGAAAAAGTTTAAAATTACAAGTTAGAAACAAATCATATGCTCAAATCTCCCAATTCACTGTATGAATATTCTACTTGGCAGGATGCAGAGACCTTACTACGAGATCATCCCTCACATTTTTGAGTTTGTAAAATGGAAAAGAAGCATAGATTAGGGTCTAATTTAAATGCAGAGCAGAGCTCATCTGAATTCTACATCTAATTTTCAGAAGAAAACATTAATATCATTTAAAGCAAGATCAAGGTGTCTAAGACAAATCCCGAAATATAATCTTCTTATAAATGATGAAGAAAGATAACAATATGTGAGACAAGATAATAATTGATTGCATAAGAAAGGTACTTCACCACATGATCATGACACGGGAATCTAGGAACAAAGTCTTTGTATTTATCCAAGAAAATCACTAAAAACCTATGAGCATTTTTTACATTTTTTGGTCATGCCAAGTCCCAACCCCCTTTTTTTCAAATTCATAGGCTTTATAGCCTTTACATAACAGTTCAAGATCCTATAAAAATGGATCTGAAATACTTAAAATAGAATAAAATCAAAACTAGTATGATATATCAAATCTAGTCCTAATTTAAGGGTCAACCCTTATCAACTAGATCTTCAACAATATTCAACAACATTAAGCACTATCTGATATCTTCAATAACTTTCCAAGTGATGAAAAGACATTTTGAAATCCTATTTTGACAAATAAGCAGTTTTTTGACCAAAAATTGAAAAGCCACTTAACCTTCTTGCCTTAGCATCTGCCTCAAAAAATGGAAATGGATGATGATTTGTATCCTTTTAATATTTATCTTTCATTTGGAACCCCTTCCAGAGGATTTGGAAACAAAAATCTCCGATCTGAGCAAAAAGATGAGCATTCTACCAGTTTCTGCGTTTTCAGTGGCTTACAAGTATAAAACATAGTAGGATTAGCTACCGAAAGAAGATCTTTCGATAGATAACAACGCTTTGAGGAAAACGAATAAGCTGCCAAAACTCCTTAGTTTTCCACAACCTTTCAAAACTACAAAAATGGATTTTCTTTGATCTACCTACTCTTTAGGATCCTTAATTAGGTTCTCAGCAACTTCTGCTAGAGATTTTAAATCAGGATGTGCTCTTGGATTAGGATTTTTAAGCCTTAGTTTGATCCTTAAACCTCTAACCATTTTAAGCAACTTACAATTCTCCTTGAGAAATTTCTTATTCCTCTTCCGTTCCTTTACATGCATTTTAGCTAACCTTTCAAAACAATCTCTTACCTCATCTGATGTGTTGCTCTTTGCTTGTTGATGCTTCAGGAATCTCTAGGTCTGGAACCTCTGGTGAAAAAGGTGCTTCTTCAAAAGCAGCTTGTTCAGAAACCTCTCCTTCTACTGACTCTACATCCTCCTCTGAATCTCTATAAGGAATATTCAGGACATTTTTGTTAGGGGCACTAGCTTGCCCTTCTATAGATTGATTGAAATCAAGATTATTTTTAGCTCTCTTAGACTTAGAAGAAGAATCTGGATCCTTTATTTGTAATGGGAAGATAGCTCTTCTTTTCCTTTTACTGCTCATGGGTGTAGAATATTTCTTCTATGAGAGCTTCTTCTTGTCCTTGGGTTGGGGTTCTAGTTGAAATTCTCCCTAGAAAAGAAGATTCTCTGATGCAAGAGCATCTCCAGTGGGTAGCTAGCATGCGCGAAGGTGGAAGCCAGCTGGACAATCGCCAGCGCATTTCGACACATGGTCGGCAAGACGTGTTCAAATGAATTTTGAAATCGGGTGCGTCAACCTTAAATGAGACAATTAAGAAAGGGCGTACTCCCTGATTTGTAATCAGACCTTGAGTGACTCGCTCTCGTCTGAAGTAGATAGAGGCATTTATGTTAATAAATGTAAGTAGGTAGCCTTAAATTCTTAGATTAGACAGTTTAGAGAGTAAGAGGGAAACGGGATATAGACACCCTCATTATATAGTTGTAACATTATTATGAGAATTATGAGAAGAGCATAGAAGAGAAGAAGCAGAGAGCTGTAATTTGAAAACACCCATGTACAAAAGTCCTAAATTAATACATGAAGCTTTGATTCAGACTCATGGTGTTGTAATGTTCTCTGTGTATGCTTGTTGAATATTATGCTTAGTGTTGTTTTACTCTTTCTGTCATGCATTTGTTGTTTATGTTATGTATGTATGATTTCTTGTTGAATGTATGAAATCTGAAGAGAGGGAGAGTAAGGAATGAGTTTCAATTGTTTCTTAGTCTGAGCAAGAGTTTTCCTGCAAGGAGTGCAGCGAAATTGTCCGCAAGGTGTACGTCGACAGAAGTCAGAGTTCGTCTCTGAAATATTAGGAGGGATAACATTGTTCTCATTCTCGCAGAAGTGCAAGTTAAGCACAGGAGCCATGCAAAGTGTGCGCAAGCCGAGTAGAGCCTCAGAGCTTACAACGTGAGGGAATTGTTGAAAGACTGTTGTCGCAAGGAGTGCTCAAAGTCGAAGAATTCAATACTTGGAAGTATTGAAGGATTGCCGCAAGGAGTGCGTGCTAGAGTCTTCTTACAGACTCGAGTTGTCGAGAAAACTCATAAGAGATAGAGTCTTCGAAGTTATTCAAAGAGAAGCTCAAGAGGTTTAGTACCTTGAAGCGTTCAAAGGGAGGCGTTGCAAAGTTACTTTACAGGGACATAAGTTCCAGTGAAGAGATAGCATGTTCAATTTGTGGGATTTGTCAAGGAGGAAATGGACGGTCGGAATTCTCCGTGGAGAATTCGCAAAATCCCAAGAGCCATCAAATCTTGCAGAGGAGCGGGGAAGTTACAGCGAGTGTTTTCCAAAGCATAAGCTCAGAAGAGATAGGGTCATAGATCCAAGCCATCGAGGGTCGTTGGATTTACTCGTGAATTTCCATTTCGGGGTTTCGTGAGTTGAAGTCCCGAAAGTCTTGCAACGAGATTCACAAAATCGCGAAGTGCGAAGTCCCGAAGGGGTGAAAAGATTTAAAGATCATGGATAGCGGAGAATGGACAGGTGGCGTACTTGTCAACATGGAGGTCAAACCTTCATTTACCATTTCGGGGGTTCATGTGTTGAAGAACCGAAAGATTAGCATTAGGATTTGCAAAATTGCGAAGTCCAAAATCCAGATGGAATGAGAAGCAGTTGAAAAGTCAACCTTTGCGAGCGCATCGGTGTTTTAGAAAATCGGGATTCAGGAATTCGGGGTTTTTGTTGACATAAGATTTTGGGATTGAGAGTCTTGAACTCCCGATATGCGAAAATCACGCTGACCGTTGGATCAGAGGGGAATCACAGCCGTTGATCTCCTTAAAGGGGGATTTCGGTATTTCGGCAAATCGGGAATCGGTATTTTGGGAATCGAAGGGACGAGTTGCATGACATCGCAACTTCTGAAATCGTAATAAGGAGAAAGTCGAAAATTGAAAGGGAAAAGGTCAAGTGTTGGCTGTTTTCGGCATTTCGGGGATCGAAAGGAAAGGATGCTTGACCACAGTAGTCACGAAATCACGAAGTCCGATATCCCGAAGTATAAGGGAAAATTTCTTAAGGTTGTCTGTGGGTGCATATTTCTTGAAAGGGGAATAGAAGGGCTAGTCGAGCTCTTTGGGATAGAAGAGGAAAAGATCTTGTGCGGATCTCCGACCTGCGGGTTGGGAGGTCTGCGTCAATTTTGGTATCAGATCCCAGAAAGATTTTTTTTCTTTCTGTAGTAGAGAAAAGAGGAATTTAACAGTCATGTCGCCGAGGAGAAGAGACAAGCAAATACCCGATCCGCCAAAGGAAAGGGAAATGCCAGAAGAAAGGGGTAGGCAAGTGCCAAATCCAACCATGGAAAGAGAGATGCATGACATACACGCCAGACTCGTCGACGTGGAAATAAAACAGAGGCACAGAACTGGTGTTGGAGATGTCAGTGAACCTGAAAGTGAAGATGAAGTTGGACATGAATAAGAAGAAGTTAGAGCAGAAGATGTAGCAAATGAACGCCTGATTAGGGCTATTGCAAGAATGAGTGCTAGGGCAAAAATGAATATTCCAGTATATGAAAGAAACCTGGATGTTGAAGAACTTCTAGACTGTATTAGGGCTCTGGACACATATTTTGACTATGAAGATGTCAAGGAAGACAAAAAGTTCAAACATGTTGTCACAAGACTTAAAGGACATGCAACATTGTGGTGGGATGAGCTACAAGTTGACAGACGCTACAAAGGCAAAAAACAGATCAAGAGTTGGGATAGGATGATCACAAAGATGAAGGCGAAATTCATTCCCAGGGATTACCAAATTACTTTGTTTCGAAGGATGCAAAATTTGAGACAGAAGCTGATGTCAGTGAAGGAGTACACTGAAAAATTCTACAGGCTGAACATCAAGGTAGGTCATCGGGAAAGCGATGATGAAAAGGTTTCTAGGTATATGAATGGTCTAGGATACGCCATTCAGGATGAGATGAGCATGATGACCATCCGAACGGTGGAAGATGATTATCAGATTTCTCTGAAGGCTGAAGAGAATCTAAGCCGAAAGCAGGGTCAGAGAGGTCGAGGCAGAAGTTAGCGCAAAGGAAAATCAGTTGCCCAGGATAGAAATCAGAAGCCTAAGGAAGACTGGAAGAAACCTCAACCTCAAACTGAGAGAGGTGGAATCTCACAGAGAGGGTAGTATGCTGAACATAGAGGGCAGTATGTTGAGCAGAGGGGTTAGTATGCTGATGGAAACATTTTTCCTCGTACTAGAGGTAGAGGAAGAGGAAGAGGTGGAATAATAAAATGCTTCACATGTGGGAAAATTGGACACAAGTCTTATGAATGTCCAGATAAGAAGAAAGAAGGTGGTGAGACTCACATTGTCGAAGCATGAAGGCGAAATGTTGAGGCAGAGGATGTTGAGGGCGGAAGCTCACTGATGATGTGAAAAGTTCTCTTGAAGCCAGAGAAAGAGACAGAGGGACCAGTCCAGACGAACAGACTTTTTCGGACTGCTTGCAAGACCAAATACAAGGTATGCAAAGTCATTGTGGACAGTGGTAGCATAGATAATCTCGTTTCTATGGAGATGGTAGAAAAGCTGGAGCTCGAGACGATTGAACATCCAAGCCCATATAGAGTTTCATGGCTACAAAAAGGACATAAGGTAAATGTCACTAAACAATGTTTAGTTGAATTTAAAATAGGAGGATATAACGATAAGATATTGTGTGATGTCATTCGCATGGATTTTTGTCATCTACTGTTGGGTAGACCATGGTAGTATGACAGGAATGTGATTCATGATGGGAGGAAGAACACATACACCCTAGAGAAGAATGAGAGAACTCACATGTTTCTTCCAATCAAAGATAAAGAGGTGAAACCTAAAGTAAGCAACATTGTACTTCTCATGAGTGGGAAGGAACTTCTTACAGAGGTTAAGAAGAAGGAGGAACTCCAATTCATTGTGGTCAGGAAGCCTAAAATTGTTTTAACCACTACAAGGGTAGATGATTTATCAAAAGAGGTTCAGGAGCTACTGGAAGAGTTCCGTAATATAGTAGTGGACGAACTACCTCATTCGTTGCCACCGATCACAAGTATAAGTCATCAAATTGATCTCATACCTAGAGATAGTTTGCCAAACAAAGTAGCGTACAGATTGACGCCACAGGAGAATGAAGAGGTCAAAAGACATGTCCAGGACTTGATGGACAAGGGGTTGGTCAGAGAAAGCTTGATTCTGTGTGTTGTTCCAACAGTACTCAATCCAAAGAAAGACGGAGGCTGGAGGATGTGTACTGACTCGAGAGCAATCAACAAGATAACCATCAAGTACAGATTTCCATTGCCAAGGATGGATGATCTGATGGATTGTTTGAGTGGGGCCAATTTTTTTTCAAAGATTGATTTAAAGAGCGGTTATCACCAAATTCGCATGAGAGAAGGTGATGAATGGAAGACAACATTCAAAACCAATGAGGGGTTATACGAATGACTTGTTATGTCGTTTGGGTTAAAAAATGCGCCAAGTGCTTTCATGATATTGATGAATGAAGTCCTGAAGGATTTCATCGGAAAATTTGTCATTATGTATCTTGATGACATACTAATTTTCAGTAAAACAGAGGCAGAGCATCTAAAAAATTTGGCTACAGTGATGAAGAGGTTACAGAAAGAGAAGTTGTTAATAAATATGAAGAAATCCTCATTCATGAAGACATATCTCATTTATTTGGGTTTTTTTATTTCTGCAAATAAGTTAAGGATGGATCTAGACAAAGTAGAGGTGATTAAGAATTGGCCATCACCAAAGAGTATCTTTGAGGTTCGGAGTTTTCACGGATTAGCTAGTTTCTACAGGAAGTTCATCAAGAATTTCAGTGGAATTAGTGCACCGATGATGGACACAGTGAAGAAGAGACACAAGTCTTTTCACTGGACAGAAGAAGTTGAGAAAAGTTTTAATTTGCTGAAATGGGAAATCATAGAACAACCAATTCTAGTGTTACCATATTTTAAAAAGACATTTCAAGTAAAATGTGATGCAAGTGGATTTGCAATAGGGGCAGTCTTGAGCCAAGAACACAGGACGATAGCATACTTCAACGAGAAGATGAACGAAGCCAAAATAAAATACTCCACGTATGACAAGGAGTTCTATGCTATTATTCAGACATTGAAGAAATGGAGACACTACTTAATTCCTAAGGAGTTTGTCTTATACAGTGACAATCATGCTTTGCAATTTGTGACTCAATAGAAGAAGTTGAATCAGAGACATGTTAAATGGGTTGAATACATGCAGAACTTTACTTTTGTAACAAAGCATATTTCTGGAACTGCTAACAAAGTTGTTGATGCTCTGAGCAGGAAATGTTTGCTATTGCAGGAGTTCAAAGTCAAAACGTTGGGTTTTGATGATCTCAGGAACATGTACAGAGATGATCCAGATTTTAAAGAAGCATATGAAGCAGCTGAGAATCCAATTCTCAGGGATAAGAGTCAATGGACAGAATACATGATCCAGGAAGGATTACTATTTAAGGGTAATCAACTTTGTATTCCAAAATGCTCCATGAGGGAGAATTTGTTGAAGGAGAAACACAATGGAGGATTGGTCGGGCATTTCAGTCATGATAAGACGTTCTCAAAATTAAACGAGTCATATTTTTGGCCAAGAATGAGAGCAGAAATCAAAATATTCGTGGACAGATGTAGAATTTGTCAGCATTCAAAAGGAAAGAGGCAGAATGTAGGATTTTATCAACTGTTACCCATACCTGAGAGGTTATGGGATGCAGTCAACATGGACTTCATATTGGGGCTTCCGAGAACACAAAAAGGGTTTGATTCAATCTTTGTGGTAGTGGATAGATTTTCTAAGATGGAACATTTTATACCATGTCAGAAAATCAGTGACTCAACTCACATTGCGAATATGTTTTTCAAAGAAGTCATTCGACTTCACGGCTTGCCAAGGAGCATAGTTTTGGATCGAGACACCAAGTTCATGGGACACTTCTGGAGAACCTATGGAAAAAGATGGGAACAAACTTGTCGTTCAGTTCATCTTATCATCCTCAGAAAGATGGACAGACAAAAGTCGTGAACATAAGTTTGGGAGACTTGTTGAGAAGTTTGGTGACATAACACCACAGTCAGTGGGACAATATTCTTCCACATGCGGAATTTTCTTATAATGATTCAATCAACAGGAGCACAGGGCAGAGTCCATTCCAAATTGTTTATGGCATGCATCCAAGAGGAGTTTATGAACTAAGGGATTCAGAACACAATGCAACTAGGAGTGCTAGTGAAGAAGATTTCGCAGAAGCAATGAAGGAACTTCACAACCAAGTGAAGGGACGACTGCAGAACTTGAGCCAAGAGTATAAGCGAAGGGCAGATCAACACAGGAGACAACTTCAGTTCAAAGTTGGTGATTTGATTCTTGCACACTTGAGAAAGGAGAGGTTCCCGAGAGGGACATATAACAAACTAAAGATGAAGAAGATTGGACCATGTAAGGTATTGAAGAAATTTGGGGTGAATGCATATGAGATTGAATTACCCGATGGGATCAGAATTTCTCCGATATTCAACATCTCATATTTGTACCCGTATAAAGCTGAATAAGAAGAAGAAGGAAATGAACAACCAGAGGTTTAGTGGACTAAATATATTCCCGTTGCAGAGAAACCACAGAAGGAAAGCATACTGGACAAAAGAGTTAGTAAAAGGACCAGGAGAAAGGAATACTTTGAATACTTGGTCAAATGGAAGGGACATCTAGTTGAAGATGCCATCTAGGAAGATGAAGCTGAGATCCAGAATCATGGATAGACCATGCGAGAGCTCATGGACAGGAGCCCATGAAAATTTTCAAGCGAGGGAGTATGATGCAGAAGCATCGCCAGCGGGTAGCAAGCCTGCGCGGAGGTGGAAGCCAGCTGGACAATCACCAACGCATTTGGACACATGGTCGGGAAGACATGTTCAAATGAATTTTGAAATGGGGTGCGTCAACCTTAAATGAGACAATTAAGAAAGGGCGTACTTGATCCGGATTATTTTCGGCACGAAATGAGAGAGGAGATATAACACATGAATATTTAGAGATATTGCAAGAGAGACAACAATATAACAGAGATATAGCGGAAGTAACAAGATTCACAGATATACAGTAATACACAATTTCTATTAATGAAATAAATGTACAGAGACTGTAAAATACAGAGTGAAAGACTCGCTAGAATGGTGGTAGATTATCTCTGAGAAGAGATGTGACGGCTACTCGCATCCGTGAGAAGATGATTCCTACAATGAGGCTCTAAGGGCCTTTTTAACATAAGTAACATCCAAAACCCTAACCCCGGAAGATGAAAATCCAAAAGGTTTGTGGGCCCCGATGGGGGTAGTTGATACGTCAACTTCCCAGGGGCGTAACTTTTGCATACGATCTTCGTTTGGGGCGCTTGGTAGCTCGTTGGAAAGATCTATCCGAGAACTACAACTTTTGGGTGAGCTACATGATCTACAATCCATGTAGCTCCCTGTTTTCTCAAAAAACATCGTTTAGGGCCTCAAAATGGCCCCGGAAGATAAAAACTGCTAAAAATAGTAAATTACCAAAATTACCAAAAACATGTTTTGGGCCAGTTGGCAAAGGTGGGTGGCCACCGATATCCACCTGGATCAATACTCCCTCCTTAGGAAGCAATGGTCTCCATTGCGTTGAGTTCCTTGGGGAGAGAGGAAAGCGATTGTTGAATCTGAATCTTGGTGAGTTGATTGCCCTGTTGGAACCGTCACGTTGCTTGGTTTGTTGAAGGTCGTCACGAACCTCTGGCTGGAAGGGTTGGACCTTTTTAACCAGTATGACTACATGAGATGACTGTGTGTAGAAGGAATATGTGTTCTTTGCTGCAACCTTGTCAACCTGCTTCTGGTGGATAGAAGGTGCTTGGGCCGAGGCTGTAGTGGTTGAAGTATCCTTTTGTTCCCCTTTTGAATAGATTGTGGAGAAGATGAATTTTGTAGTATGAGATACTACTTTGTGGCACTGTTTAGGTGGGGCAGTAGTTGGAACTACCTCTGGTATCCTATAGAGATGACCCTCCAGAGTAATAATGAAACTACGGGGTTGAGACTCATAGATAGCATGGCGTTTCCACATATATGGTTGGCCCAAGAGAACATCACAGACATCCAGTGGGGCAACATCACATAAAACCTCATCCTTGAAGGGTTGGATGTTGTATGACAATTGACACTGCTAACTGACATGAAGATCTTGTCCTTGGAGAAGCCACCCAATGTTGTATGGTTGCGGGTGTGGTGTTGTCGACAATCCCAACTGTTTGACGACCTCTGCTGAGACGAGGTTCTTCTGGCTTCCACTATCAACAATAAAATGAAGTGGGGTCCCCTTCACCCACATCTGTGAATGAAAAAGACGCTCCCCCTCTTCTGAATCTGTTGGTTCCTCTGGTTGAATCGTTGCGGTCGCGACAATAACAGTGGGGTCTACGTCGATGATATGTTTTTTACCAGTATTTTCAGAATCAGATTTTGAATCAACGTTCGACTCCTTGTCTTTGATCTCGGCCACCAATAACTATTTTGAGCGAAATTAATCGGTGTTGTTCCAGGGGCTTTTGTGGAAATCACACCATTTTCCGGTGTCCTTCTTTGTCTTTCTGTGACCCTTCTTTTCCTATGGCTTGGACTGGTTTTCAGGAGACTGTTTGTTAGGTTTGTCTTTTTCATACTTTGTTTGTTGTGGATTTGCAGACCCGAACTCTCGTTTGTTCTGGTGCTTAAATTTTTGCTCGATTTTAATAGCATATCGATAGGCAGCACCGAGTGATGAGATGTCCAGAAAATCCATTTCAGTTTGGATGTATCTATGTAGAGCCCCACGGTATTTCAGAACCAAATGTCATTCAGAGTCTTTGACACCCAGCTTGGTGCGCAAGGTATGGAAGGAATTGGTGAACTCTGGAACTTCTTGACCCCTCTCTTGTCGCAGTGTGGTCCATCTCATGTACTGGTCTTCGTAGTTGCCAACAAGGTAATACTGTTCCTTTACCGCATCCATAAAAAAATACCAAGTGGGATCGGCCCCATATATTCCAGACTCCTCTTTGGAACTTTTCTCCCAGTAAGTTTCCCACCAATGTTTGACATGAGGGAGAGCTTTAAGGAGTGCGAAGGTGATATTTTCTTTGTCAGAAAAATTGTGAACAAAGAAATAACTTTCTAGCATGGTTAACCATTTATCTAGGGCATCTGCATCTATTTGACCTTCAAATACGAGAATATCAAAATTAAACTGTACCTTGAAAGGTGAGGTGCCTCCAAAGTGGCTGCTTGATGAAGATGCTCCTGATGCTATCGGTAGCCATTCAAGGATGTGGGAAAAATTATCCATCATTTCATCCCTCTATCGCGTGAGAGCTTGCTCAAGCAACAGACTGATATGATCGTCTACTCCATCATTTTTCTTTTCTTCTGCCATTAAGGGTTTCTTGGGTGTGCGAGAGTGATTTTCCTCAAGAGAGACAAGCTCGAGACCCAACTTGCTATACACGGAGCTCGTTGGGGACATGCACTGAAAAACAATCAAGAGTAGCCTGCTCTGATACCACTGATCCGGATTATTTTCGGCACAAAATGAGAGCGGAGATATAACACATGAATATTTAGAGATATTGCAAAAGAGACAACAATATAACAAAGATATAGTGGAAATAAAAAGATTCACAGATATACAATAATACACGATTTCTATTAATGAAATAAATGTACAGAGACTGTAAAATACAGAGTGAAAGACTCGCTAGAATGGTGGTAGCTTATCTCTGAGAAGAGATGTGACGACTAATTGCATATGTGAGAAGATGATTCCTACAATGAGGCTCTAAGGGCCTTTTTAACATAAGTAACATCCAAAACCCTAACCACGGAAGATGAAAAGCCAAAAGGTTTGTGGGCCCCGATGGGGGTAGTTGATACGTCAACTTCCCAGGGGTGTAACTTTTGCATACGATCTCCATTTGGGGCGCTTGATAGCCTGTTGGAAAAATCTATCCGAGAAATACAACTTTTGGGTGAGAAGCATTGATCTAAGATCCATGTTGCTCCCCTTTTTCTCAAAAAACTTCGTTTAGGGCCTCAAAATGGCCCCGGAAGTTAAAAACTGATAAAAATAGTAAATTACCAAAATTGCCAGAAACATGTTTTGGGCCAGTTGGAGAAGGTGGGTGGCCACCGATATCCACCTGGATCAGTACTCCCTGATTTGTAATCAGACCTTGAGTGACTCGCTCTCGTCTGAAGTAGATAGAGGCATTTATGTTAGTAAATGTAAGTAGGTAGCCTTAAATTCTTAGATTAGATAGTCTAGAGCATAAGAGGGAAACGGGATATAGACACCCTCATTGTATAGTTGTAACATTATTATGAGAATTATGAGAAGAGCATAGCAGAGAAGAAGCAGAGAGGTGTAATTTGAAAACACCCATGTAAAGAAGTCTTGAATTAATACATGAAGCTTTGATTCAGACTCATGGTGTTGTAATGTTCTCTGTGTATGCTTGTTGAATTTTATGCTTAGTGTTGTTTTAAAATTTATGTCATTCATTTGTTGTTTATGCTATGTATGTATGATTTCTTGTTGAATGTCTGAAATCTGAAGAGAGGGAGAGTAAGGAATGAGTTTCAATTGTTTCTCTGTCTAAGTAAGAGTTTTCCTACAAGGAGTGCAACGAAATTGTCCATAAGGTGTGCGTCGACAAAAGTTAGAGTTCGTCTCTGAAAGCTTAGGAGGGATAGCATTGTTCTCATTCTCGTAGAAGTGCAAGTTAAGCACAGGAGCCGTGCAAAGTGTGTGTAGGCCGAGTAGAGCCTCAGAGCTAACCCGAGGGAATTGTTGAAAGACTGTTGTCGCAACGAGTGTGCAGAGTCAAAGAATTCAATACTTGGAAGTATTGAAGGATTGCCTCAAGGAGTGCGTGTTGGAGTCTTCTTACAGACTCGAGTTGTGGAGAAATATCAGAAGAGATAGAGTTTTCTAAGTTATCGAAGAGAAGCTCAGGAGGTTTAGTACCTTGATACGTTCAAAGGGAGGTATTGCAAAGTTACTTTGCAGGCAGATAAGTTCCAGCGAAGAGATAGCCTGTTCAATTTATGGGAGTTGTCAAGGAGGAAACGGACGATCGAAATTCTCCGTGGAGAATTCGCGAAATCCCAAGAGCCACCAGATCTTGTAGAGGAGCGGGGAAGTTACGATGAGTGTTTTCCAAAGAATAAGCTCAGAAGAGATAGGGTCGTAGATCCAAGCCAATGAGGGTCATTGGATTTACTCATGAATTTCCATTTCGGGGTTTTGTGAGTTGAAGTCCCGAAAGTCTTGCAACAAGATTCGCAAAATCGCGAAGTGCGAAGTATCGAAGGGGTGAAAAGATTTAAAGATCATGGACAGCGGAGAGTGGACAGGTGGCGTACTTGTCGACATGGAGGTCAAACCTTCATTAACCATTTCGGCGGTTCATGGGTTGAAGAACCGAAAGATTAGCATTAGGATTTGCGAAATCGCAAAGTCCGAAATCTCGATGGAATGAGGAGCAGTTGAAAAGTCAACCTTTGCGAGCGCATCGGCGTTTTGGAAAATTGGGATTCAGAAATTCAGGGTTTGTGTTGACATAAGATTTTGGGATCGAGAGTCTCAAACTCCTTATATGCAAAAATTGTGCTGACCGTTGGATCGAGAGGGGAATCACAATTGTTGATCTCCCTAAAGGAAGATTTTAGGATTTCGACAAATCGGGAATCGAGATTTCAGGAGTCGAAGGGACGAGTTGCATGACATCACAACTTCAAAAATCACGATAAGGATAAAGTCAAAAATTGAAAGGGGAAAGGTCAAGAATTAGCTGTTTTCAGCATTTTGGGGATCGAAAGGAAAGGATGCTTGACCACAGGACTCCTGAAATCGTGAAGTCTGATCTCTTGAAGTATAAGGGAAAATTTCTCAAGGTTGTCTGTGGGTGCATATTTCCCGAAAGGGGAATAGAAGGGCTAGTCGAGCTCTTTGGGCCAGAAGAGGAAAAGATCCTATGCGGATTTTCGGCCTACAGGTTGGGAGGTCTACGTCATTCTCCCAAGTCTTATTACTCCTCTGCAATTCTTCTAGAACTATAAGCTTGATGAGGCTGTGATGGGAGAGCCTACCCTGCACCTTACTAGGTTTGGCCTGGACCTAGTGTGTCATTTTTGTCAAGATTCTATGAAGGTAGAAGGGAAGATTCAAAGGGCATCTACCTATAAAGTGGTTCATAAGCTTTAAATGGTAGAAAATTAGTCTACCATATATGCCTTCACATGTGATGTATACCTGAATTTCTTTAAGAAAATGTTGCCACTTTTCTTCCAAGAAGGATCTAGGTATATCTTTCTTCCAAGTGATACATTTGTGTCTAGGCTTGAGATAAGACCTGAATTCAATGTCTTTAGTAGTGGTTGATTTGAACGATCTTTCATCAGTCCTAGGCATATCTGTTGTTGCTACAAAAATGACTTCATTAACTTATACCTCAATTGTTCCAACTCTGGCCTTGGCTCCATCAAAGTTCAATGCAAATGCCTCAGCCACACCTTGATGAAATCCTTGGAGTTTTTCACAAAAATTGTAGCAACCAGCATCTCTGAACATCTGGCAAATCTTAGGGTGAGATTCTAGATATGTTATGTCATTGAGCTTTTTCCAGAGAAGAGCTCATCCCTTCTTAGTATGCAAAAATAGTTGTCAATACCTGCAATACAATAAAATCCATATTGGGGAGACACAGTGGTGCTGATAGGGGACGAATTAAACTTCGGGCAGAGGAAAAATGTGTGATATGGGGGAAAATATTTGAACGAAAACCCTTGATAAAGAATTAAACTCAAGTCATAGTGATGATTGTATCATTTGACCAGTACGGAAAACCACATGATAGATCAGGTAAAGAGGAATGATGTGGGCTTATGATGATCTTAGTTGGAAGGAGATAATTCATATCTTACTAGAATAGGGTTTAAAAATCTCACTGAACAATCATAATCAAACGTACATCACTTGCCAGATCGTGTCATTATCCAATTTCAGTCAATTTCGACAGCACTTGAGATGATGATGGTGTGTGTACTACCAACGGTTCAAGAGTCCAATGGGACAGGCCAGTCGTTGAAAAACTTTTGATCTTTCGACAACTTAGAGATCCTTTCACATGCCATTTTAGCTGCCAAAAGTGACATCTTTAGACATCTTAGAATTCTTTGAACAATGACCCTTAGCTGTCGAAAGTGAAATTTGGGAGTTTTTCTGAATAAAAGTACAGACTCATCACTTCTTGAAAAGACAAGTGAAAAAATCATCCTAAAGACACTTAACTCAATAATAACAAAAATCTTTCATTTAATGATCCATCCTATCACCTAATGACCATAACTTAGGAAAATTTATTCCAAGAGACAACAATACCATCAAGCCAAGAACTCCATCATGAGACCCACCAATCATATATGAATCATCAGGTCTCCTATCATTATAAGACACTAACATAGGCTCCAATTGGGGATAGAATCTCCTAAGGAGGTTTCAAGAATCCCAGCTCTCCGGATTCGTAAATCAGTGGCTTATTCATTAGGCTGATCCCACAACCTATATCTCAATCTGTCCTGCACCTTGATGACAGGAAATCAGTTGATTATCTATTCTGACCTTGACTGAGTCTTTGAAGTAAAACATAAAACAAAATAAACCGCATACTTTCCCATCAAGCTTATTTTCATATGGTAAATATGATAAAAACGTTGATCTGATGATCTTATTTATATGCATACACCCTATTCTAATCCAGAGAATGCTTGATCCTAATCAATATGAGACATCCAGTATAACCAGTCAAAAATTGGATCTGAAACCTGGGCTCTTTCACTAATTGTTCCCAAACTCAGATGTAGATCTGGTAATGATATGTGATATAGATTTCTATCATGATCTCCCTTACATGAAAATTGATCAATCTGAAAAACCACTAAACTGTTGAAAATGTGTTGTGGACCTTCCACGAAAAATTTCTCCATATACATACCTATAGGATCCAAATAGACCTGTGTTGTTTCTTGGCATTTGCAATGAGTCCATTCTGTCTCCTTACCTTGTGTTGCTCGTGATGTCTTCTAGTATTCAAACATATCAAGATGAGTTTGCATTTAATTTGATGGATTTTGCAATTATATTTCTGTTGAACCAGACAGTGGGGAAGACTGTCTGATCATATCCATATCATAACAATCTTTTAATTCATTAGGAGTAAGTGAAACCAGACTTTGAAAACACACATTAGATAGAATATCAGTTATCGGGTCATAAAATTATTTAGATAATGGTGCCATTGGCTCTACTGGTACTTCATGGCTCACACTGTGAATTTCAACTAGAATCTGACCAAGATTCCATCTCAAAATTTGAAATGAATTAAATCACAGAGACAGTGAATCAAAATGGATCAACTCATCACCTATTTCAGGCTTCGGGATTTCATCTGGGGTTTGACCTTCAAAAAGGCTCAAGGGTTGCACCTCTGGGTCATCTTTTGTATCTCCCATGTTTTCCTTAACTGATGCATTAGAACATTCCTCTTCCTTTATATGTACAATCAACTTGTAATGTTTTCTCAGGAGTGAGGCAAAACATAAAGGCATGCAGTTTTCGCTTTCTTGAAAATTTTCTGCATTGTGATCATAATTGTCATCGTACCAATCAATCTTGGGTGAATCATCCATGGATGAAATGAAATTGAACATGCATATCATATCAGGAGAATCTTCCTCCATTTTATAATTTTGAACTTCATCTTCGACTGTGTTGTGGATTGAGTACATGAAGTAATCGTTGGGTGAAAAAAAATGCTTAAGCTGGGCTGCAAGGTGTTTGGGGACATTGATCCTTTCCCTTTTTGGTATTAATGGGGCATAATGTCCTTGAACATAAATTTCCTCTCTACTACTAATTTCCTGCATCATCTCTTTTACAGGGTTGGCCAGGGCGTTTAGCTTCACTTCTGGAGGTGTCTTCCGCTTATTTTTTGTTCTGGCCTTTTCCTCTACTCTTAGCTTGGACCTTTTGTGCAACAAGTTAGATTCTACGTCAATTGCAACATTTTTCATTTCCTCAAGGGTTGCACTGTCTCTTTCTCTTAACTGGAATTTCATTTATGTATCAAAGGCATCTAGGTAATGCAAATGAGATAAACCAGGAGGTGGCCTTACATCCACAGGTATTGAATGATACACCTTATTGAACCTTACTGAAAATTGTTGTACTATTTCTCCTGGCCTTCTTTTCAAGTGGTCATACTCTTATAGGATGAGAAAAACATTTCTCATGATCACCCATCAATCTAAGAAAATCTTTACAAACTGATGAAAATTTCTAATGCTTGCAGCTGGAAGGTTTTTAAACCAATTTTTAACTTTACCTTGCAAAGACAAGGAAAACATCCTGATATAGACATCGTCATCTTCAACCTCATGAAGTTCAAGGAAATCTTCAAACCTATGGATGTGTTTTTGAGCAGTAATATTGACATTCTCTCCATCAAACCTGGGTAGATTATTGGTGTAATTTTCAGAAAATTCATGGAGAAAAGGAGGCAAATCTAAGGGCTTCTATCTGTCTAGGATCTTTGTAGCTATAGGAGTTAAAGAAAAAGGATGATGGTTAACTGGAATTTCAACCATGGGAGGAGATGAAGAATAAGATTTTTGTCTTACTGGTCTATCTACATATATGGGAGTGTACACCAGAGCTATAGGTAAAAGTTGAATCCTTTGAGGTTCTTCATCTTGAACATGATCATTATGAGCTTCAACAATTAATTCTTGACCAGGATTATAATAGGAGAGAATACAATTACAGATAAAGCCAACGATATCTTGTATACAATTTGAGTTCAAATACCTGATCTTTCCAGGTTGCCTTGTCATGTTTCAGGTCCTTCCTCTAGTGGAATATTCGAGTTGGAACTGATCTAGTGATTGGAGTCACTCAGTGAATGATCTCATCCTTCTTGTGTCTGGTCAATGCCCACCATAAGTGATCATATTTGGAACTTTGAAGTGTACTACTAGGGAAACTTCCCCAGTATGGTCGTCATTCTGTTAGCACTCTGTAATTTTCCCAAGGCTAAGGAGGAAGTCACAGAGGTAACATCAAAACCACTTCGAGTCTTGGATCTAGCTCTCCGAGACTCATAGAGGGATCTCTCTGTATGATATAACTTTGTTTTTGATGGATATTAGGCTAGCTATGCAAAACATGGGTTTGTTTATGGATTTTTGAATTGGCTTGGTTGAAACACAAAAAGAGGGCCATTGGGCAAAATGGAGTCAATGATTAAGGACGTGTTAATGAATAAATAACAGAAACATATGTAACCAGGCAAGGCAGTCACATCAGTGGATTATTTGAGTTTGTAAAATGGAAAAGAAGCATAGATTAGGGTCCAATTTAAATGCAGAGCAGAGATCATCTGAATTCTACATCTAATTTTTAGAAGAAAACATTAATATCATTGCAAGCCAGATCAGGGTGTCTAAGACAAATCCTGAAACATAATCTTCTTATAAATGATAAAGAAAGAAAAAAATATGTGAGACAAGATAATAACAGATTACATAAGAAAGGTACTTCACCACATGATCATGACATAGGAATATGGGAACAAAGTCTTTGTATTTATCCAAGAAAATAACTAAAAACCTATGAGCATTTTTTATATTTTTTTGGTCATCCCAAGTCCCAACCCCCTTTTTTTTCAAAGTCATAGGATTTATAGGCTTTACATAACAATTCAAGATTCTATAAAAATGGATCTAAAATACTTAAAATAGAATAAAATCAAAACTAGTATGATATATCAAATCTAGTCCTGATTTAAGGGTCAACCCTTATCAACTAGATCTTCAACAATATTCAAACACATTCAACACTATCTGATATCTTCAATAACTTTCCAAATGATGAAAAGGCATTTCAAAATCTTGTTTTGACAAATAAGTAGTTTTTTGACCAAAAATTGAAAAGCCACTTAACCTTCTTGCCTTAGCATCTGCCTCAAAAACTAGAAATGGGTGATGATTTGTATCCTTTTAATATTTATCTTTCATTTGGAACTCCTTCCAGACAATCTGGAAACAAAAATATCCAATCTAAGAAAAACGATGAGCATTTTGCCAATTTCTGCATTTTCAGTGGCTTACAGGTATAAAACAGAGTAGGATTAGTTGTTAAAATCAGAGCTTTCAGTAGCTAACAATGCTTTGAGGAAAACAAATAAGATGCCAAAAATCCTGAGTTTTCCACAACCTTTCAAAACTGCAAAAATGGATTTTCTTCAATACACCTACTCTTTAGGATCCTTATTTAGGTTCTCAGCAACTTCTGGTAGAGATTTTAAATCAAGATGTTCTCTTGGCTTAGGATTTTTAAGCCTTAGTTTGATCCTTAAACCTCTAACCATTTTAAGTAACTTACGATTCTCCTTGAGAAATTTTTTATTCCTCTTCTGTTCCTTTACATGCATTTTAGCTAACCTTTCAAAACAATCTCTTACCTCATCTGATGTGTTGCTTATAGTCTAGTTTTGGGATTTAATGACCCTCTCAAGCAACTTCATCTCTGATATTTCTTTTTTAAGCTTTTCAATCTTTGATGTTGACTTCTTTGCTTTTCTTGTTGATGCTTCAAGAATCTCCAGGTCTGGAACCTCTAGTGAAAAAGGTGCTTCTTCAAAGGTAGCTTGTTCAGGAACCTCTCCTTCTACTGACCCTAAATCCTCCTCTAAATCTGTATAAGGAAGATTTAGGACATTTTTGTCAGGGGCACTACCTTTTTCTTCTGTAGCTTGACTGAAATCAAGCTTCTTTTTAGCTCTCTTAGACTTAGAAGAAGAAATTGGCTCCTTTATTTGTACTGGGGAGATAGCTCTTCTTTTCCTTTTACTGCTCATAGGTGTAGAATATTTATCGGATGAGATATTCTTCTTGTCCTTGGGTTGGGGTTCTGGTTCAAATTCTCCCCAGAAAAGAAGATGCTCCCAAGTCTTATTACTCCTCTACAATTCTTCAAGTATTATAATCTTGATGAGGCTGTGATGGGAGAGCCTACCCTACACCTTGCTAATAAATTCGATGCAATGGTTATATCCATTGAAAAGTCTAAGGATTTGACACAACTATCAGTGGATGATCTATGAGGATCCTTTCTATCCCATGAATCCAGGATGAACATGTTTGATGATTACTTGAAAAATGCATTTAGATCTCATGTTTAGATTTTATGAGGTAGAGGAGGATCAAAGTCAAGAGGTAACGATAGAAGAAATAGGTTGAAATTCCAAATATATAGTTCAAAAAAATAAATTATTTTAGCACATGGTTTTTTCCAATGGTTTTCTATTTCCAGTTATGGAATTAGGGTTGTTGAATAATACAGGTCATTGGGTTAGGGTTTTGGATGTCGTTGGGTCCTATATGTATATTTTATTGTAAACAATGTATCACTATGAATGAATAGAGAATATGTTGGTTTTCTTAGTTTGGGTTTCCAGGGGAAAAATCTATGTGTAATGTGTGTATTTTTCATTGTATATTTTATGTTCTTTTATTGAAAATATGTTTGCAGTAAAATATTGTACAAGGTTAAAATCTACATTTGGTATCAGAGAAATTATTGGATTCAGTGAGACACCTCTGTGGTCAAGGGTTTGGATTGGGATTGTGATCAACCTTGTTACAATGGGATATATGTGGTATTGTTTTTTCATGTGAAAATAAATGAAGAGTAGTTTGAAAATGGAGATCGAAAATTTTAATGGGAATATATGTTGGTGGACATAGATCAGTGGATCACGGTGGATTTAGGTACTTCACCTACAGGAACTCCAGTAGATGACTGGAAAACGTTGGATCAGAAGGTGAAGAACACAATCTGATTGTGTCTCTCAGATTCAATATTATTGAATGTTTCAGACAAAGATACAACCAAGGATTTATGGGATAAGTTGGGGAAGTTGTATCATTCTAAGTTCCTAGTAAATAAATTATTCCTAAGAAATAATTTGTATAACCTGAGGATGAGAGATGAAGACTTAGTGGAAAATAATTTGAATGCCTTCAATACTTTGGTAAGTCAGTTAATATCTCTTGAGATAAAAAAATTAGATGAAGATAAGTGTATCATTTTGTTGTGCTCTTTACCAAACTCGTGGGATAGTTTGGTTTTGGCCATAGGTAGTAATACAACTTCCTTGAAGTTTTATGATGTGGTATCATCCTTGTTTTCGGAGGAGATGAGATGAAAGAACATGGAAGGACAGAGCACAGATGCATTATTTGTAAGAGGATTCTCCCAGGAAAGAAATATATCTAAGTCCTCAAGTGGGAGGTCTAAGTTTAAGGGTAGATATAAATCTCTTGGAAATTTTGTAAAGGTATGTTGCATATGTGGAAAACAAGGGCACTACAAGAAGCAATGTAAATCCAAAATTGAGAAAAAGAACGAATCTAAAAAATCTCCTTCTAGAGAAGAAAAGACATCCAAGGAAGAAAGAGGGGATGTATACTTGGCTTATTCAAGCATACATGCATATCATGAGGCATGGTTGGTTGACACAGGTGCATCATTTTATATGTCTCCCCACAGGAAGTTGTTCTGTGAATATGAAAAGTATGATGGAGGTAATGTTTTCGTAGGTGACGACTCGAGAAACAAATTCATGGGACAAGGAAAATTCAAGTTGAAGCTCATATGTTGAAGGATTAGAAAACTACCTAGTGTTCTAAACATCTCAGGTTTGGCCAGAAATTTGAATTTTGTAAGAAAAATGGACGATGCAAGGGTAAAAACAATATTTGAAAAGGAACCTGCAAGATGGTTTAAGGCACAATGGTGTTGCTGAAGGGACTTCAGTTTGGAACTCTGTATACGATTCAAGGAAGAACTATTAATTATGGGTGTAATAGTTCCATTTTTCCTGATATTGGATTTGAAGAAGGAAGAACTCCTACAATATCTCGAGAAAAGGCTATGATGTGGAATCAAATACTAGGGCATATCGGAGAGAAGGGTCTTCGACTACTACATGGTAAAGGTATGGTTGAAGGTATGACTAACTACCTTCTATATTTTGATTTCTGTGAACATTGTATATATGGGAAGAAAAATTGGGTAATCTTCCCCTCTGGTACAATGAGGGTAGAAAGAATTTTATGGCTAGTTCATAGTGGTGTGATTGGACCTGTGTCAGTTCCATCATTAGGAAAATATATGTATTATGTCTCATGTATAGATGACTTCTCGAGGAATACTTGGATATATTTCCTGAGGAAGGAATATGAATTATTTGATAGGTTTAAAGAGTTTAAGGCTCTTGTTTAGAATCAAACAGAGAAAAGAATTAAGGTGCTAAGGACAGATAATGGTGGAGAGTTCTACAGGAATGAATTTGAAGAATTATGTAAGAAGTGAGGTATAGCAAGGCAGAAGAATACTTCATATACACCTCAACAGAATGGAGTTGCAGAAAGGATGAACATGACACTAATGGAAAAAGAAAGGTGCATGCTCAGTGGTGTCGAGTTAGGGAAATAATTCTGGTTAGAGGTAGTGGGTATTGAATGTTACCTGGTCAACAAATCGCCCTCATCAGCATTGGATGAAAAGAATCCAAATGAGGTATGGACTAGTGAGAAACCTTCTCTCACACATCTCAAGGTATTTGGTTGTGAAGCCTATGTTCATGTTCCAATGTAAAATAGGAGTAAGCTAGATAACAATGGTGAAAAGTGTATCTTTATTGGGTATAAACATGGTCTCAAAGGTTATAATCTTTGGAACCCAAAAAATAAAAAGATTGTGTATAGACGAGATGTGGTATTTAGAAAAATGAACGATTTTGTTAAATATGAATTCCTACTAAGGAAGAACCAGAGAAAATAGATTTTTATTAAAGGATGATGAATCGAACTCTACAAAAGAAAAGGAATCAGAAAAAGAAGATCCTCATACTCCAGTATTGAGGAGATCGGTTTGATAAAGAAGGATACCAAAAAGGTATACTCCATCTGACTTTTGTTCAATTTTTTCTTTGTCTATGACTAATGATGATCATAGAACTATTAGGGATGCAGTGGATTCAAAGGATCAAAAACTATGGGAGAAGGTTATGGATGAAGAAATGGTAGCCTTGGATAAGAATGAGGCTTGGTATCTAGTGGAGTTTTCGACTGAAAGAAATCCCATTGGAAACAAATGGGTATTTAAAAACAAGTTGAATGTAGAAGGAAAAGTGGAGAAATACAAAGCTCAGTTAGTAGAAAATGGTTATTCCCAAGTTGAGGGAATTGATTTTGGTGAGAATTTTTCTCTTTTTACCAAGTTAACTTCTATAAAATATTTTTTTTATATGTTGTTGCATTTGATTTTGAAGTAGAACAGATGGATGTGAAGACAACATTCCTACATGGGGATCTGGAAGAACAAAACTATATGAAGCATCCAAAAGGCTTTGTTGTGAAGGGAAAGAAGGAGTTGGTATGCAAGATGAAAAAGTTCATGTATGGTTTAAAAAAATCACCAAGGATGTTGTATCAAAATTGTGATACTTATATGCTAGGACTTGGCGTCAAAAGAAGCAAAGTGGATCACCATGTGTATTTTAAATTAATTGGTGATCATTTGATTTATTTGGTCTTGTATGTGGATAACATGTTGTTGATAGGAAACAACAAGGAGATTATACAGGATGCCAAAAGTCAATTGCCATCTAAATTTGACATGAAGGATCTTAGTGCTTCAAATTTAATTTTGGGCATGGAAATTAAAAGATATCGGAAAAAGAGGAAACCCTGGTTAAATCATAGAAACTATGTCGAGACAATATTACAGAGGTTTAATATAGAGGATTTTAAAATGGTCAAGGTCCCTATTCATGTTGGTGTAAAGTTATCTACGGATTAGTGTCCCAAGACATAGGAAGAGGAGGAGGACATGTATCATGTTCCATATGCGAGTGTAGTTGGAAGTTTGATGTATGCAATGGTATGTACTAGACTGGACATTGCACATGCAATGAGAGGTTTGAGTAGGTATATGTCAAAACCAGAGAAGGAGCATTGGACAACAATAAAAAGGGTTTTCAGGTATTTGTGTGGCACTACTAGCTATGGATTGTGCTACCAAGGAAGACCAGGATTGAACAGAGTGTTGGAAATGCATGGTTCTATGGATGCAGGCTGGACTAAAGATCTAGATCGTAGGAGATATACAAGTGGGTATGTCTTTAACCTGTTTGTAGGAGCAATTAGTTAGATGAGAAAAAGAGAGGTTGTAGTGACACTTTCAACTACATAAGCTAAATACATGTCATCCACTCATACAAGCAAGGAATAATTATGGTTACAAAGATTGTGTTCAGGTATTAGGTTGGTACAACAAGTTGTAAGGATAGATTATGAAAGTTAGAGTGCAATTTTTCTAGTGAAGAACCCAACTTAACATTCAAAGACAAAGCATATTGATATTCAATATCACTTTGTGAGAGACACGGTTTAAGAAAAGAAAGTGTTGTTGATGAAGGTGGACACTTTGAATAATGTTGCAGATTCATTAACAAAATCTATGAGCACTGAGAAGTTCTCTTGGTGTAGATGATCCATGGGAATTGTTTCCCTAGATTTGTAGACTATGTAACCCTATAACCCCATGTATGCAAAGAAAACAACAAGTGGGAGAATGTTGGGTATGTGTTATATTCTTTGCATGACTAGCATTCGTTCCTTTTAAGTTGCACCGAGCATGCAGAGGGT
>JZKD02S1612713.1:392374-402861 GCA_000966675.3 Picea glauca | reverse complement strand
GCAACATTAACTTGCGAGGCTTCCTGGGATTTTCATCGAGCATATGAGGAGGACGATGATATTTTGCAACACAAGTTGTGGCTGCCGCACGCGATATGAACCCTTCAGTTGCAACACCTGCGGATGAGATTTAATCGCTAGGGTTTGTAGGTAGAGAAATAAGAAGATAGGGTTACAGAGAGAAAAAACAAATGCTCTACTAAGAGATGCAGATTAAGGACCTTAATTGTGCTTTCCGCTGAGCTTCTGCCATTAATTCTCTTTCAAAAACAGTAGAAGAATAAATTAATTAAGTTTCAACATCTTCATGATTAAGGACCTTTTCATGATTAAGGACCTTCTCATGAATGAAATGATATTATATGTTCAAAATCATGTTCGAAAAAATCATCATCGAAATATTATATGTTCACATAGGAGCTTTGGGTTAGTGATTGATAGACTTTTTGGGAAAGTGATATACATGAAGCCAATCAAATTAAAATATGATGAAATCAATTATAAAATCGAGTGAAAAGTGTGATTTTAATTACCAAATCTATGAATACAAGGTCTAGTACGTCAAATAAACAAAACAAATCTCAAGAAAAAGTAAAGTGGGAGTGAATCTCAAGAAAAAGTAAAGTAGGAGTGGGATAGATATAATCATGACATTAATTATAAGTGGAAACAATACACAAGTTTAATTTCCCATGAAATCTATAATCTGGCATGATGGGAAAAATGATGTTAAATATGGAATAGAAGAGTTGGAAAAGAAAGGAGTCAAGAATCATTGGGAAGAAGGAGGTTAAGTATGAAAGTAAAAGATTGGAAGAGAAAGGAGTCGAGAATCATCGATGAATAACTAATAACTAAGTAGATGTTCTTCTTTTTATACATAAATCTTTATGAAAAAGCAATCATTTCACCAATTTATTAGTATTTTAATAAATAATATTTTTCATTTTTAAGTGTTTTCATAAAGAATATTTTTCAATTTTTTTTAGTTTTTTAATATATAATATTGTTTCAATTTGTTAAAATAATAGTGTTTTAATAAAAATACTAATAAATAATAAATAATAGTGTTTGAATAAAAATACTTTATATTGAAAATAAGATAAAAGTAACCTCGAAATAATTTGAAAACTTGGGAGATTGTATTTCAAAACTATTGGGATTCTATTTTCATAAAAAAACATGTAAAATATATCACAAATAGATTGTTTTGGTTTTTCTAGAAAGTCAATATGAGGAATACTCAACAAAAATATTCCATTGTTGCACCTGCTCTACACAAAGTCAAGGACTCTTTCACTCACTTGTGAACATGGTCTTCTCTATGAAGTGATTTACTAAATTTATTTAGTCTATTTGTCAAAAATAAATGAGAATTTTGATAACTTAATAAGGTCACATTGCACAATCTAGTTTATTGAAAAATATCTAGTCATATTTAATGGTTGTTGTTTCTATTTTTAGGTTTAATGACCTAATTTTTACATATATGAAAAATTTACACATTTATTATTCATAAAAATATCCATAAACATGATTGAGATTGACATTTTTTTAAATCCCTCACATAAATACTCAATAATAATAGTAAGTTTCTAAAACATAAAACATACATATATGAGACCATAAAACATAAAATATACATGCACTACGGATTAAATTAGAACTTTATTATGCACAAAAGTTGGAAGATCTCTAAAAATACAACTTGTTCTAATGTCAAACATTACAACCAAAATATTTAGTCATAAAGGTGTTGAAGATAAATTAGAAGAAAGGTAAAAGTTAAACTTTATTATGCACAAAAGTTGGAAGATCTCTAAAAATACAACTTGTTCTAATGTCAAACATTACAACCAAAATATTTAGTCATAAAGGTGTTGAAGATTAACATTGAATATGTTTATGAAAAATTCATAATTAACCATTGGTTCATTTTTAGAGAATGAATGTTGATAATCCTAAAACTTTGAAAGTTAATGAAAATGTTTAAAATTACAAGTTAGAAACAAATCATATGCTCAAATCTCCCAATTCACTATATGAATTTATAACTTGATTTGTTTCAACTTGAATCCAATTTGATTTCAGTCACAAATTTTTAAGTTTAATATTGAACATAGACATCCAACATTACTTAACTTTAAAACTCAACATAGACATCCAACACATGGGAATCCTACATGAATCTTGGGAAGAATAAATCTATAAGAGAAGTGAGTCTTAACATTAACTAAATCAAAGGTGGTAACAAAATTCGAGTTTGTACACATTGGAGGACTACTAAATTGGAGTAACCACAATTAATGTATTAATAGGATCTGCATATTTCTAATCAATTTAAGGTTCAGTGAAACAAGTATAGCCTAGGATATTCTACTTGGCAGGATGCAGAGACCTTACGACGAGATCATCCCTCACTTTTTTGAGTTTGTAAAATGGAAAAGAAGCATAGATTAGGGTCCAATTTAAATGCAGAGCAGAGCTCATCTAAATTCTGCATCTAATTTTCAGAAGAAAATATTAATATCATTTAAAGCCAGATCAGGGTGTCTAAGACAAATCCTGAAACATAATATTCTTATAAATGATAAAGAAATAAAAAAATATGTGAGACAAGATAATAACAGATTACATAAGAAAGGTACTTCACCACATGATCATGACACAGGAATCTGGGAACAAAGTCTTTGTATTTATACAAGAAAATCACTAAAAACCTATGAGCATTTTTTACATTTTTTGGTCATGCCAAGTCCCAACCCAATTTTTTTCAAATTCATAGGCTTTATAGCCCTTACATAACAGTTCAAGATCCTATAAAAATGGATCTTAAATACTTAAAATAGAATAAAATCAAAACTAGTATGATATATCAAATCTAGTCCTTATTTAAGGGTCAACCCTTATCAACTAGATCTTCAACAATATTCAACAACATATAGTACTATCTCATATCTTCAATAACTTTCCAAGTGATGACAAGGCATTTTGAAATTCTGTTTTGACAAATAAGCAGTTTTTGGACCAAAAATTGAAAAGCCACTTAACCTTCCTGCCTTAGCATCTGCCTCAAAAAATGGAAATGGATGATGATCTGTATCCTTTTAATATTTATATTTCATTTGGAACCCCTTCCAAACGATATGGAAACAAAAATCTCTGATCTGAGCAAAAAGATGAGCATTCTACCAGTTTTTGTGTTTTCAGTGGCTTACAAGTATAAAACAGAGTAGCATTAGCTGCCGAAAGAAGATCTTTCGATAGATAACAACACTTTGAGGAAAATGAATAAGCTATCGAAAATACTTAGTTTTACACAACCTTTCAAAACTGCAAAAATGGATTTTCTTTGATCTACCTACTCTTTAGGATCCTTATTTAGGTTCTCAACAACTTCTGCTAGAGCTTTTAAATCAGGATGTGCTCTTGGATTAGGATTGTTAAGCCTTAGTTTGATCCTTAAACCTCTAACCATTTTAAGCAACTTACGATTCTCCTTGAGCAATTTCTTATTCCTCTTTTGTTCCTTTACATGCATTTTAGCTAACCTTTCAAAACAATCTCTTACCTCATCTCATGTGTTGCTCTTTGCTTGTTGATGCTTCAAGAATCTCCAGGTCTAGAACCTCTGGTGAAAAAGGTGCTTCTTCAAAATCATCTTGTTCAGGAACCTCTCCTTATATTGACTCTAAATCCTCCTCTGAATCTCTATAAGGAAGATTCAGGACATTTTTGTTAGGGGTACTAGCTTTCCCTTCTATAGCTTGACTGAAATCACGATTATTTTTAGCTCTCTTAGACTTAGAAGAAGAAGATGGCCCCTTTATTTGTACTGGGGAGATAGCTCTTCTTTTCCTTTTACTTCTCATGGGTGTAGAATATTTCTTGGATGAGAGCTTCTTCTTGTCCTTCGGCTGGGGTTCTGGCTGGAATTCTCCCTAGAAAAGAAGATGCTCCCAAGTCTTATTACTCCTCTGCAATTCTTCTAGCACTATAAGCTTGATGAGGCTGTGATGGGAGAGCCTACCCTGCACCTTACTAGGTTTGGCCTGGACCTGGTGTGTCATTTTTGTTAAGATTCTATGAAGGTAGAAGGGCAAATTCAAAGGGCATCTACCTGTAAAATGGTTCATAAGCTTTAAATGGTAGAAAATTAATCTACCATATCTTCCTTCACATGTGATGTATACCTGAATTGCTTTAAGAAAATTTTCTCACTTTTCATCCAAGAAGAATCTAGGTATATCTTTCTTCCATGTGATACATTTTTTTTCAGGCTTGAGATAAGACCTGAATTCAATGTATTGAGTAGTGGTTGATTTGAACCATCTTTCATCAGTCCTAGGCATCTCTATTGTTGCTGCAAAAATGGCTTCATTAACCTGTACCTCAATTGTTCCAACTCTGGCCTTGGCTCCATCAAAGGTCAATACAAATGCCTTAGCCACACCTTGATGAAATCCTTGTAGTTTTTCACAAAAATTGTAGCATCCAGCATCTCTGAACATCTGGAAAATCTCAGGGTGAGATTCCAGATATGTTATGTCATTGAGCTCCTTCCAGAGCAAAGCTCCTCCCTTCTTCATATGTAAAACCAGTTGTCAATACCTACAATACAATAAAATTGGTCTTGGGGAGACACAGTGTCACTGATAGGGGACGAATTGAAGTTCGAGCAGAGGAAAAATGCATGATGTGGGGGAAACGATTTGAACGAAAACCCTTGATAAAGAATGAAAATCAAATCATAGTGATGATTGCATCATTCGACCAGAAAAGAAAACCACATGATAGATCAAGTAAAGACGAATGATGTGGGCTTATGATGATCTTAGTTGGAAGCAGAGAATTTGTATGTTACTATATTAGGGTTTTAAAATCTCACCGAATAATCATAATCGAACGTACATCACTTGCCAGATCGTGTCATTATCCAATTTCAGTCAATTTTGGCAGCACTTGAGATGATGATGATGTGGGTACTACTGACGGTTCAAGAGTCCAATGGGACAGGTCGATCGTTGAAAAAATTTTGCGCTTTCGACAACTTAGAGAGCCTTTCACATGTCATTTTAGCTGTCGAAAGTGACATCTTTTGACAGCTTAGAATGATTTGAACAATGACCCTTAGCTGTCGAAAGTGAAATTTGGGAGTTTTTCTAAATAAAAGTATAGACTCATCACTTCTTGAAAAGACAAGTGAAAAACGCATCCTAAAGACACTTAACTCAAGAATAACAAAAATATTTCATCTAATGATCCATCATATCACCTAATGACCATAAATTGGGAAAATGTATTCCAAGAGACAACAAGATGAGGAAGCCAAGAACTCCATCATGAGACCCACCAATCATATATGAATCATCAGGTCTCCTATTATTATAGGACACTAACATAGGCTCCAATTGGGGATAGAAGCTCTTGAGGAGGTGTCAAGAATCCCATCTCTCCGGATTTGTAAATCAGTGCATTATTCATTAGGTTGATCCCACAACCTGCATCTTGATCTGTCCTGCACCTTGATGACTGGAAATCAACTGATTATCTATTCTGACCTTGACTGAGTCTTTGAAGTAAAACATAAAACAAAATAAACCACATACTTTCCCAACAATATTATTTGCATCTGGTAAATCTGATAAAAACGTTGATCTGATGATATTATTTATATACATACACCCTGTTCTAATCCAGAGAATGATTGATCCTAATCAATATGAGACATCCAGTATAACCAATCAAAAATCGGATCTGAAACCTGCGCTCTTTCACTAATTTTCCCCAAACTTAGATGTAGATCTAGTAATGATATGTGATACAGATTTCTATCCTGATCTCCCTTACATGAAAATTGATCAATCTGAAAAACCACTAAACTGCTGAAAATGTGTTGTGGACCTTCCACGAAAAATTTCTCCATATACATACCTATAGGATCCAAATAGCCCTGAGTTGTTTCTTGGCATTTGCAATGAGTCCATTCCATCTCCTTACCTTGTGTTGCTCGTGAGGTCTTCTAGTATTCAAACATTTCAAGATGCGTTTGCATTTAATTTGATGGATTTTGCAATGATATTTCTGTTGAACCAGACAGTGGGGAAGACTGTCTGATCATATCCATATCATAACAATTTTTTAATTCATTAGGAGTAAGTGAAACCAGACTTTGAAAACACACATTATCTAGAATATCAGCTATCGGGTCATAAAATTATTTAGATAATGGTGGCATTGGCTCTACTGGTACTTCATGGCTCACACTGTGAATTTCAACTAGAATCTGACCAAGATTCCCTCTCAAAATTTGAAATGAATTAAATCATAGAGGCAGTGAATCAAAATGGATCAGCTCATCACCTGTTTCAGTCTTCGGGATTTCATCTGGGGTTTGAACTTCAAAAAGGCTCAAGGGATGCACCTCTGGGTCATCTTCTGTATCTCCCCTGTTTTCCTCAATTGATTCATTAGAACATTCCTCTTTCTTTCTATGTACAATCAACTTGTAATGTTTTCTTAGGAGTGAGGCAAAACATAAAGGCATGCAGTTTTTGCTTTCTTGAAATTTTTTTGCATTGTGATCATAATTGTCATCGTACCAATCAAGATTGTGTGAATCATCCATGGATGAAATGCAATTAAACATGCATATCATATCAGGAGAATCATCCATTTTCTAATTTTGAACTTCATCTTCGACTGTGTCATGGATTGAGTACATGAAGTAATCATTGGGTGAATAAAAATGATGAAGCTGAGCTGCAAGGTGTTCGGGGACATTGATCCTTTCCATTTCTGGCATTAATGGGGCATAAGGTCCTTGAACATCAATTGCCTCTCTACTACTAATTTCCTACATCATCTCTTTTACAGTGTTGGCCAGGGTGTTTAGCTTCACTTCTGGAGGTGTCTTCCGCTTCTTTTACGTTTTGGAAATTTCCTCTACTCTTAGCTTGGACCTTTTGTGCAACAAGTTAGCTTCTACATCAACTGCAACATTTTGCATTTCCTCAAGGGTTTCACTATCTCTTTCTCTTAATTGTAATGTCATTTCTGGATCAAAGACATCTGGGTAATGAAATTGAGATAAACCAGGAGGTGGCCTTACATCCATAGGTATTGAATGATACACCTTATTGAACCTTACTGAAAGTTGTTGCACTATTTCTCCTGGCCTTCTTTTCAAGTGGTCATACTCTTCTAGGATGAGAAAAACATTTCTCATGATCACCCATCGAACTAAGAAAATATTTACAAACTGATGAAAATTTCTAATGCTTGCAGCCGGAAGGATTTTAAACCAATTTTTAACTTTACCTTGCAAAGACAAGGAAAACATCCTGATATGGACATCATCATCTTCAACCTCATAAAGGTCAAGGAAATATTCAAACCTGTGGATGTGTTTTTGAGCAATAATATTGACATTCTCTCCATCAAACCTGGGCAGATTAATGGTGTAATTTGCAGGGAAGTCATGGAGAAAAGGAGGCAAATATAGGGTCTTGTATATGTCTGGGATGTTTGCAACTATAGGAGGTAAAGAAAAAGGCTGATGGTTAACTGGAATTTCAACCATGGGAGGATATGAAGAATAATATTTGTGTCTTATTGGGCTATCTACATATATGGGAGTGTACACCAGAGCTATAGGTAAAGGTTGAATCCTTTGAGTTTCTTCAGCTTGAACATGATCATTATGAGATTCAACAATTAATTCTTGACCAGGATTATAATAGGAGAGAATACAATTACCGATAAAGACAACGATATTTTGTATACAATTTGAGTTCGAATACCTAATCTTACCAGGTTTCCTTGCCATGTTTCAGGTCCTTCCTCCAGTGGAATCTTCAAATTGGAACTGATCTGGTGATTGGAGTCACTCGGTGAATGATCTTAGCCTTGTTGTGTCTGGTCAATGCCCACCATCAGTGATGAGATTTGGAACTTTGAAGTGTACTACTGGGGAAAATTCCCCAGTATGGTCGTCATTCTATTATCACTTTGTAATTTTCCCAAGGCTGAGGAGGTAGTCACAGAGGTAACATCAGTACCACTTCGAGTCTTGGATCTAGCCCTCCAAGACTTAAAGAGGGATTTCTTTGTATGATATAACTTTGTTTGTGTATGGATATTAGGCTAGCTATGCAAAACATGGGTTTGTTTATGGATTTTTGAATTGGCTTGGTTGAGACACAAAAAGACGGCCATTGGGCAAAATGGAGTCAACGATTAAGGACATTTTAATGAATAGATAACAGAAACATATGTAACCAAGCAAGCTAGTCACATCAGTGGATTCTTTGAGTTTGTAAAATGGAAAAGAAGCATAGATTAGGGTCCAATTTAAACGCAAAGAAGAGGTCATCTAAATTCTACATCTAATTTTCAGAAGAAAACATTAATATAATTTAAAGCTAGATCAGGGTGTCTAAGACAAATCCTGAAACATAATATTCTTATAAATGATAAAGAAAGAAAACAATATGTGAGACAAGATAATAACAGATTACATAAGAAAGGTACTTCACCACATGATCATGACATAGGAATCTGGGAACAAAGTCTTTGTATTTATACAAGAAAATCACTAAGAACCTATGAGCAATTTTTACATTTTTTGGTCATCCCAAGTCCCAACCCCCTTTTTTTTCAAATTCATAGGATTTATAGCCTTTACATAACCATTCAAGATCCTATAAAAATGGATCTAAAATACTTAAAATGGAATAAAATCAAAACTAGTATGCTATATCAAATCTAGTCCTAATTTAATGGTCAATGCTTATCAACTAGATCTTCAACAATATTCAACAACATTCAGCACTATCTGATATCTTCAATAACTTTCCAAGTGATGAAAAGGCATTTCAAAATCCTGTTTTGACAAATAAGCAGTTTTTTGACCAAAAATCGAAAAGCCACTTAACCTTCTTGCCTTATCATCTGCCTCAAAAACTGGAAATGGATGATGATCTGTATCCTTTTAATATTTATCTTTCATTTGGAACTCCTTCCAGACAATCTGGAAACAAAAATATCCGATTTGAGAAAAAAGATGAGCATTCTGCCAGTTTCCACGTTTTCAGTGGCTTACAGGTATAAAACAGAGAAGGATTAGTTGCCGAAATCAGAGCTTTCGGTAGCTAACAACGCTTTGAGGAAAATGAATAAGCTGCCGAAAATCCTGAGTTTTTCACAACCTTTCAAAACTACAAAAATGGATTTTATTCAATCTACCTACTATTTAGGATCCTTATTTAGGTTCTCATCAACTTCTGCTAGAGATTTTAAATCAGGATGTGCTCTTGGCTTAGGATTTTTAAGCCTTAGTTTGATCCTTAAACCTCTAACCATTTTAAGCAACTTACGATTCTCCTTGAGAAATTTCTTATTCCTCTTTTGTTCCTTTACATGCATTTTAGCTAACCTTTCAAAACAATCTCTTACCTCATCTGATGTGTTTCTTATAGTCTGGTTTTGAGATTTAATGACCCTCTCAAGCAACTTCATCTCTGATATTTCTTTTTTAAGCTTTTCAATATTTGATGTTGACTTCTTTGCTTTGCTTGTTGATGCTTTAGGAATATCTAGGTCTGGAACCTCTGTTGAAAAAGGTGCTTCTTCAAAAGTAGCTTGTTCAAGAACCTCTCCTTCTACTGAACCTAAATCCTCCTCTGAATCTGTATAAAGAAGATTCAGGACATTTTTGTCAGGGGCACTACCTTGCCCTTCTATAGCTTTACTGAAATCAAGCTTCTTTTTATCTCTCTTAGACTTAGAAAAAGAAACTGGATCCTTTATTTGTACTAGGGAGATAACTCTTATTTTCCTTTTACTTCTCATGGATGTAGAATATTTATTGGATCAGATCTTCTTCTTGTCCTTGGGCTGGGGTTCTAGTTGAAATTCTCCCCAGAAAAGAAGATGCTCCCAAGTCTTATTACTCCTCTGCAATTCTTCCATCACTATAAGCTTGATGAGGCTGTGATGGGAGAGCCTACCCTACACCTCGCTAGGTTTGGCCTGGACCTAGTGTTAAATTTTAAATTAAAATAAAGTACCAAGGCAAGTGTTCCTCTTCCCTAGGCGCCTAAGGGGGAGAAATTATCGAATGTGGGTCTTAGTCAAATTAATTTGTGAGATGCAAATTAAAAGATAACTTTATGATTAAAGTGAGGGTGAGTGAAGAGACACCAAATATCAGCCACCCATCTAATCTAATCTGAGTCACTAGATTAGAAAACTCCTCACCTTCCCTCATGAGGTTGATTAAGGCAAGTGGGCGCACCCATTCTTGGGTAAGAAGAAGAAGAAATCTTGGTGAGAGGCCAAGAGGCTCTTAGTGAGATGCCAAGAGCAAGAGGAAGAAGAAGCAACAACAGTCTTGTTGAGAGAGCAAGAGACTCTTGGTGAGATGCCAAGAGGTTCTTGGTGAGATGCCAAGAACAAGAAAGTTGCAGCATTCTTGTTGAGAGAAC
>JZKD02S1612713.1:358117-373553 GCA_000966675.3 Picea glauca | reverse complement strand
TAATGACGAAATTTGTTAATGGCATGAACTACAGCCAAAAATTCCTTCTCTGTTACAGTGTAGTTCAATTCAGGGGGAGTAAGGTTTTTGCTAGTGAAGTAAATTGCATAGTTTTTTTGGTTTTCTTTTTGTCCAAGAACTCCTCCTAAAGCAATGTCTGAGGCATCAGTTGAAATATGGAAAGGAAGAGACCAACTTCGTCCTTTTAGAATAGGTGCCATGGACAATTTTTCTTTCAAATTCTCAAAAGAATTCTGACAATTGTTATCCCAACAAAATTCTGCATCTTTTGCTAACAGTTTAAACATGGGGCTGGCTATCTTTGTAAAGTTTTCAATAAATCAACGATAATATCCAGCATGTCCCAAAAAAATTCACACATCTTTTTGGGTTTTCAGAGAGGAAAGTTTAACTATCACTTCAATTTTGGCTGGATCAACTTTAATTCCTTCTGTAGACAAATGATGACCCAACACTATTCCCTTAGTTAATAGAATTTTACATTTTTCGTGACCAAGGGATAAATTTGATTCCTCACAACGAATCAAGACTTTCTCAAGATGACTTAAGGCTTCCTTGAAAGTGTTACCATAAACAGTAAAATCGTCCATGTACACTTCCACACAATCATGAATTAAGTCAGCAAAAATCCCAAGGACTGCTCTATGAAATGTAGCAGGAGCATTGCATAGTCCAAAAGGTAGCACTTTATAAGCATAAGTGCCCAAAGGACACGTAAATGTTGTTTTGTCCTGGTCTTCAGGAGAAATTTGAATTTGATTGTATCCACTATATCCATCGAGAAAGGAAAAGTATCTTTTTCCAGCCAAGGTATCCAAAACCTGATCTATAAAGGGCAAGGGAAAGTAGTCCTTCAGGGTCGCCTTTTTCAACTCCCTAAAGTCTACACACATTCTCCATTTCCCTGTCATTTTCTTAGGTACCACAACAAGAGGTGAAACCCACTTGCTGTCAGAAATTGGATAAATGAATCCAACGTCTAATCATTTATGTAACTCTTCTTTCACAAAATCTTTTAGGATTGGATTCATACGCCTTTGTGGTTGTCTGACTGGGGTTATCCCTGGTTGGATATATATGTGGTGAATGTAGGTTTCAGGATGCACTCCTCTCATATCAGTGTACTCCCATGCCAATGCCCCTGACTGTTCTTTCAAAAGGTTTGTTAACTGTTCTTGTTGGCTGGGACTTAATTCAGAATTGATGTATAGACATTTGCCTGGGCTGAGTTCTACTGGAATGGTATATGACCTCGAATGCTCATCAATGGAGAAAACCATAGATGGTGAAGACTAGGAAAATAACTCACTTCTCTGAAAATTTGATCGTATTGAAAATATGTTTGTGGAAACTTGACATTTTTTGTCACAGAAAGAAATTGGCTTAAAATATAATCCTTTGTTGGTTCTTGTAGCACGTGAAATTCATCAACAGAGAATAAAGATTCTTCCTCATCATTATCTTGATAGGGACATTTTATCCACCATAATTCTTCTGTAACCAGTTGAGAAGGTGGAAAAAGAGCAAGTTTCTGTGAAGAAATGCCATTTGAGATGAACATATCCCCACCACGACATCCTATGAAAGAATTGGCGTAGCCAACCAAGGTCTCCCTAAAATGATTGGATTGCCTTTCATGGGATCCTTTGAATGAATAATCATGAAGTCGATAGGATATTCCCACGAAGCTAATGTAACAAGAATGTCATCGAGGACTCCAACAGGTTTAATAGTTATTCTGTCAACAAGTTCAAGAACTGTAGGGGTAGGGCGAAGGAATTGACTTAGTTGCAACAGTTCAATTGTATTGATAGTCATTATATTAATGGCTACACCTAAGTCGACTAAAGTGTTACCAATAGAAACATTGTTGATAGTAACTAAAACTATTGTGTTCCCGAGGTTGGCATACTTCACAATTTTTGGAGCTTCGGAAATACAATTCGATGACTGGCCTACTAGGTGTATCGTGGGTGGATCTTTCTGTTTCCGACCTGGTTTCTTAATGCAGAGTTCTTTAATGGTCTTGGCTTAGATTGGAACATCTTTGATCGCTTGTAACAATGGAATCTTAACACAGATATTTTTTAGTTCATTCATGATGTCAAACTCAGATTGAACAATTGGTTTTTCAATGAGCAACCTCTCAGGAAAAGGAGGTGTTTGGAGAACCTGAGTTTGTATGTTACGCTGTGATTCAGATACTTTATTCTTCGGAATGATGACATATTTCAAAGATGCCCCATTTGATAAATCATCTATAGGTTCTTCTTCATGTTCCTGGATAATTACCTTTGGTGATGTTCTTGTTACAGGCTGAGTTTTATTTAAAGTTTTCCTAGATCTCAGCTGTATTTCTTGTATGGAAATGGGGTTTAAGGTGTAAGCTGGGTAATTTTGAAAATCAGCACTATGGAGTGGCATAGGTGGTCTGTTGTTAGGATTTGGAATGGGTTGAGTGGGTAATATGGTGGGACGAGGTGGATTTTGAGGCTGTTGAGGAGTCTGTTGAATGAGTGGTAAAGGAGGTGGAGTAAAACCAAGCAATAACTGATGTATGTTTGGAGGGTATTGGGTACATGGATTCTGTGGAATTGGTACCGCATGCTCTTGTTGGTTATTTCCATAATTATGTTCTCTCCATCCCTGGTACCAAGGTTGAGCAGGGACATTTTGCAGAGGCCAATTTGGCTAGTTCCATGGATGTTGTTGTTGTTGAGAGAAGGGTGGATAGTAGCCGGAAGGTTGTGGGGATGGTTCTTGATACATATTTGAGTTCCTAGGTTGCCAAGGCCTCTTAGGTGCAGATGGAGTCCCTGGAGCTTCCCCTCCCTTGAATATAGCTTGCAATCCTGGTAAGGATGGACAATCTTCTGTTTTATGATTTTTAGTACATATTGCACATATAGAAACATTGTCCAAAGGACATTCTCGTAAAGGATGCCTTTTTTCTGCATTTTGGGCAGAATATGCTTAATACATGGTTTTCCTCTTCCTGCTTTTTCTTAATCTTCAGAGTGTCTAATTAAGAGCCAATCGTTCCTAAAATGTCTGTTTTAAAATTTTCCAAAAGTTTTCCCAATTCAATTCTAGTAACTCCACCAGATGTAGGTACTTTGGTGTTTTTGTTGACAGGTTCTCTCACACCTTTTGCAGTTTCCCCCCTACTTCTCGAGTAAGTTCTACATATTTCACTGAGTGCTTCAAAGTATTTTTGATAAATGTCTCCTGAGGCCATTAAGTTGAGAGTGTCAATGTACTCATTTGAAACCCCTTTTAAGAAAAGAGTCTTGATTGCTTCATTTTTGAGATCATTATATTTGGATTTTTTAAGAGTATATGTAAATCTTTCTAAGAAATCTTCAAGGCTCTCTTCATCTTGTTGTTTCATTTTAAAAATATCATTTCGAGAATGCTTGGGTCTACAATAGTCCTGGTACTTCTTTAAAAAAATTCCCTTCATATCTTCCCAAGATCTAATACTGTACTCTCCTAAACTCATGAACCAATGTAATGCAGAATCTTTTAGGGTAGCAGGAAACAAGTTCAGCTTATGTGCATCCTGGAGATAGTTATAACTCCTGCACAGGATGTCAAAATCAAAAAGAAAGACATCTGGGTCTTCACTACTTTTTCCATAAAAGGTTGGTAGTGCCGAAGGTGGATTATTTTTCATATTGACATTCTAGACCAAATCCAAAATAGGAAACCCAAAGGTGGTTTCTGGTCTTAGCTCAGTCTCTACTTGTTCTTCTTCTTCATTTTCAACATGAATTTCTCCTTGTTCTCTTCTATCCAATTTATCTCCCTCTTTCTGCCATGTTAAAAGGATTACCAAAAATTGTATATGCAATCTGATCTTTCTTTGGTGAGGGTGTGAAATCCCACCTCTCTGGATGCTTTTTGACATAATTGCTATCTCCTATTGGTTCTTTTGAGGATCCTATTACCTTTGATTCAACAGTTGCAATTTTTATTTGTGAAACTATAGTGTCAGGGTTCCTGAGAATAGCTTGCACTTCTTCTGGATTAACTGTGTCAACCAAGTTTGGATCACCAGGAATTTGAATTTGTTGGTATGTGGTGTTTCCTGGTTCTATRTTTTKCTCTAYGGTTTCCTYAGCCAGAGTTCYAGTCTYAGYTTCTATTKCTTTTTGGGTGGAGGTTTCTTCTTTTTGTTGTTTTGTGTTTCCCCTAAATCTACCTCTATGATCTCTATTTCTCATGAAAACATACTAGATAAAAGAAAAACTAAGATTGAGTTTCAGAGGAACCTGTGATAAGAGATATGTCGGTTATCACCCTGTGTTTCACAGCTCCTCTTTCATCAACCTGCTAACATACCACACCAAACCAAATACATTTTAAGAAAATAACCAAAACAATTATCTAACTTACCTTCTAAATAGCTCCCCGGCAATGGCGCCAAAAATGTCAGGCTGTTGTATTAAATATTTTTAATTACTTGAAAACACTAAATTGTCAAACCAGGGTAAGTGAACTTAGAGCTGCTACACTATATGTGCTGGTAAGATTCTAATTCCTATCTAAAGGTTATTCTGAGAAGAAAACACAAACTTACTCTTAGAAACTGAACCCTAATGATTAACTTAAAACTAATCATATCTTGTCTAATTCATCAAATGGAAACAGTTATGGGTTTAAGTAAAGGTATTTATATTCCTAATCTAATGTAATCACCCAAGACTATCTACCATTATCTTAAACATCTAATCATCATCATATCTATCTAAACCATAAAAGAGAGATCATTTAAAAAACCTTTTAATCTAAGCATCAAGCAGTTCTAAATTTAGCACAGGTGAAACAAATAAGTGTCCTATTTTACCCTACAGGTACTGGAATCTTCCTTTAATCAGACTATAAGCTAGCTATCCTAACAGAACAGAGTAAGTCTAAACTCAAATTATCTTTAAATCATAATCAAACTGGAAACTGGAAAACAAAGAAAATCCAGATTAAGGACTTGGTTCATTCTTCAAATTCTACAAGGATAAATCACTCATTCAACATTCATCAATCTATGAGATAATATCAAACTGAAAATGATCTAATCGAAAAAATGGCTAAGCCAGAATTTAACAGAGTAATTTTGAGTTCAAAAACTAACTCACATGCAGATTCTAAAACTAAAAATAAACTAACTCTACTATAGAAAAGAGACAACGAATTGAACCTGTTGGTGGGCCCAACCAAGAGGTGCAATTGCCCTAAAATGAAACCAGAGCTACTCAGATTATTCCATGCAAAAATTGTTTCATAATTCACGCTCCATAATTCATAAACAAACTCAAATCATTTTAGCAACAAAGAACATAACGCATAGCAAATTGTATTATAAGAAATTGTATCACATAGCATATCGTAACCAACATTTCTTGAGAGTGATCTCAATTTATATAGATCCTCTCCAAATAGTATTGAACATAGGTGCATTAATCTAAGTGAATCTTAGATCCAAAAATGACTCATATTCAGTTAAAATTGATTTCACAGCTTCATGACACGTAGTGTCAAGAAGCGTGGATCATAAAGCATTATAATAAAACAGTTCTACAATCTCGCCCTAAGTCATCATATTGAGTTATGACTCAATCAATTATATGAATCAGACTGTCAATCCAATCTGGCCATGTCGTGCAAGTCTTTGGCATCTCCACTAAGTGCGAGCCGGTACCTGGTACTAATAAGTTTGTTTCAAGGGAAAAAGTACCTAACTCATGTCACGTTAGTATCAATATTAGTTCAAAATATCAAAATACGTTAAAAATAACTTGAATCACAGGAATACCTTAAATAGCCCCATTTAGTTGTAAAAGGATGTCAAATGTGTCATGGTAAGGCTAGAAGGAAATGATACTAGATATGAAAATGGGGGTATATCTGACATGATATAGGAAAAAATATAGTCAAAACTGGAGACTAACAATGCAAACCATTTTGGAATACCTACATTGGTAAACAAGTAAAACAGGTGAATAGACACACAAGTTCGGGCTCATAGAGTGCTCGAGGGGATCCAGGATTGGGTATGGAAAAAAATTTATTAAAACATGTAACATACCCAGCCTTAGACCATTGGGTTATGACACACAAAAAATCTTACGGAACTGTATACCAAAATAAAACATACAAATATTCTACAAATACATAGATTTATGCGAAAATAACAGTAAAAATATACATGCAGCATACACAAGATAAGCCCATAAAAATAAACACATGTATAATTACGAAACATATAAATTAACAAACAATTGATACTTATCCTTGATATAATACCACCAACTGCGTGAATACCTTCCACGATCCTCCCAGGCTTAGACCATGCTCCTTAGAACTCTTAGTAGTGGGTCACCCCTGAGCTGGGACTAAACTCCACCCAAGTAAAGGGATTCCTAGCTAGTTTGATGTATCTCAGACAATAGGAACAACTCCATTAGGTGCCTACTCAAACTAAAATCTCATAGTCTCTCATTCCCCACATGCATGTCGCACCCCAAGAAGTATGCCCTTTCTATGCTCAACAGTCCTTCAACTACCCCACTTCCCTTCCAGGGATTCAACAACAAGCCAGAAAGGAAGTCTGAGAGAACCTTAGTTGCAATTAGGCTCCCTCAAGAATCAATTCCCAGTAATTCTCTTGCTTGGAGAGGGTTACTCATGGGCCTAAAAACCTGCCTCTTCAATCCATGAGCCTCACAACCCACTTCTTCAGTCCAACTCTTAAGTCAACCTAGTACAGGCTCAAGTGAAGGAATCAACATAATTATTTTATGGAACAAGTGATGGCAACAACAAACTATGGGTAAGGTGCAAGTAAACACAACAACAATGTTTGGGTAAGGAACAAGTTCACTGCTAGTGACATGATGGTTTTGGTGCGTTTCTCATAACAAGAAGGGTATGATTCATTGTTGGTAAAAGGAAAAGTATGGCATATGGATGAAGGAGTGCATGCAGGCTCTAGAGGTAAGACTGTTGGAGTGCATGGAACGAATGGTTGAGAGAGTTCGAAATGGAAAAAATTTCCCATGTCTGTTTGCATGCGCTTTTGATGAGACATGGCCCTCCATGAGCTCATTTCCCTCCACTTGTATTTCATTTCTCTTTCTCATAAGAACTTAGGATATCATAAGTTATATCCATAGCTTATAATTTTAGGAATAATATTATAATATTACCTTGGAGATAATCCCTCTAACTTAGGCCCTTTCCTAGTCTCTTAGCCCCCCTGCTTCCCTTCCTGGTGGACTTTAGTCCCCCATATTTTTTTATCGTGGTTTGTTTACATGAAACAATGTATTTTAGTAATAATATGAGTGTTTACAGATACAAAAATAGGCTCACTGGCCTTTATCATCTAGGGTCTTCGGCCTAATAATCATATATTGCCTTCTAGCCTATAATAGCCTGTCTCACAAACCTATAAAAACATATTCACATTTACAATTTGGGGCTCAGTCTTGGGGGCCTTACATCCCCCTCCCCTTATTTATGCATCGTCCTCAGTGCAATATATTTACACATTTACTACCAAAATTTCAAAAACCTTCAAAAAGATGCGGGTATTCTACCTGCATAGCATCCTCATGCTCCCAAGTTTCATCCTCATGACCGTACTAGGTCCATTGGGCCTTTACTATCTCTATGGATCGATATCAGAGTTGCTTGATCTTCGGGTCCAATATTCACATCGAATGCACTTGAAAAGCACCTTCTTGCTCCACCTGAATCACATTCCAATTAATGACATGATTAACATCCGTTATATAATTTTTGAGCAATGATACATGGAATACATTATGAATATACATTCATGTAGGTAATGAAAGCATGTATGCTACAGGCCCAATCCTCTCTAGGATTTGAAATGACCCACAATAACGACATACCAACTTTGAATAGTTTCATATCTTCATGGAGCTTCTGTAGGCCTTCACTTTCAAGAATACATGGTCACCCACCTTAAATTCCCTCCGCGTTCTTCCCTTTTCAACATAGATTTTTTGCGTGTCTTGACCAGCCTTTAAATTCTGTTTTATTTTTAACATCTTCTCTTTCATTTCCCTAATTAAATCTGGCCCAACCATTACTCTATCTGTTGGGTTGTCCCAGCTTACAGGTGTGTTGCATCTTCTGCCATAAAGTGCCTCAAATGGGATCATCTTTAGAGTTGCTTGGTACCCATTGTTATAAGAAAACTATACCAAGTGTATGTAGTCTTCTCATTTTTATGGTTTACCCATCACATACATCCTCAACATATCCTTAATCACTTGACTCACCCTCTTTGTTTTTCCATTAGATTCTCGATGATAAGATGTGCTAAAATTCAAATTTGTTCCAAATCCTTTAAACAATCCTTTCCATAAATTTGATGTAAATTTTGGATCTTTGTCAGACATAATTGTCTTTGGTATACCATGCAGTCAAGCAATTTCTCTCATATGCATATCATCAATGTTGGTTTCCTTGTGAGTGACCTTCACTAGAATAAAATGGGCATCTTTGGTAAGCTTATACACCGCTACAATGATAGAATCATGTTGCTTGTTTGTTTTGGGTAGTTTGGTGATGAAATCCATTGTTACCACTTCTCATTTCCACTCAGGAATGGGTAATGGCTGTAGCAAATGAGATGGGTGTCTATTCTCATCCTTGACCTTTTGACACTCCAAACATTTGGCAATATACTCAACACATTCCTTCTTCATGCCTAGACAATAATAATGGCTCTTGATAGCTGCAATAGTTTTATGATACCCTGGGTGTCCAACATAAGATACATTATACATTTCTCTAAATATCATATTTTTCAATTCCTGAGAATTTGGTACATAAATTCTTCCTCTATAGATGAGAATTGCATCATTTCCCATCTTGTACTCTTCGATTTTTTGTTGCAAAATACCTTTCTATAACTTTGTTATTATTTCCATGTATTGCAAATCTGATTTTTCAACCTCTAAGATTCTATCTTTGAAATATTATTGGTACATGCTAATGGATGTAGCATGCAACTCATGCACTCTTCTGCTAAGTGCACAAGCCACCTTGTTCTCTTTCCCCTTGATATGATTTATAACAAAGTCATATTCAATGAGAAATTCTAACCACATGCTTTTCCTGGAATTTAGAGTTGGTTGTTCGAATAAATATTTTAGACCATGATGGCATGTCCTCAACTCGAATATTTTCCCCATGAGGTAGTGCCTCTTCATATGCAATGCATGCATTATGGTTTCCAACTCCAAATCATGAGTAGCACAGTTCCTTTCATGCTCCTTCAACTTCCTTGATTCATAACATACAACATATTCGTTTTGACTAAGGACTCAACCAAGTCCTTCTTTACATGCATCAGTGCATACAATGAAGTCTTCATTTGGATCAGCAATCCTCAGTACTGGATCACTTGTTAATAATTGCTTCAAGTGTTGGAAACTCTTTTCACACTCCAATGTCCATTGAAACTTCACTCCCTTCTTTTTCAAGGAAGTGATCGGATGTGCAATTTTTTAGAATCCTTCAATAAATATTATGTAGTATCCTGCAAGGCCCATGAATGATCTGACCTCTGTCATATTCTTTATTGATAACCATCCTTTAATGGCCTCAATATTTTTAGGATCCACTGTTATTCCTTCCTATGATATGATATGCCCCAAATAGTGAATTTGTTTTTGATAAAACGAGCACTTCCTCAATCTGGAATACAATTGATTATCCTTTAATACATGTAGTAGCCTCCTCAAATGTTTCTCATGCTCTTCTGACTTAGAATATATAATAATGTCATCCAAAAATACAATGAAAAAATTGTCTAAGTATTTTCTGAAAATACCATTCATTAAACACATGAAGACAACTAGTGCATTTGATAACCCAAATGGTACCACTGTGAACTCATAATGTCCATACCTTATTCTGAAAGAAGTCTTTTTTATTTCTTCTTCTTTAATTCTTACCTGATGATATCCTGACCTGAGATCAATCTTGGAGAATATGTTTGCATCCTTCAACTGATCAAAGCAGTCATCGGTCCTTGGCAAAGGATACTCATTCTTTACATTTACCTTGTTCAACTGCTTGAATTCCATGAAAAGTCTCAATCTTCCATCCTTCTTCTTCACAAATAATACTAGAACACCCCAAGGTGACACATTTGGGTGTATATACCCCTTCTTCATAGGCTCTTCAATTTTCATTTGCAACTCCTTTAATTCTGGTGTACTCATCCTGTAAGGGGTGTTGGATACTAGAGTTTCTCCAGGCATCAAATTGATGGAGAAATCAATATCTTTTTTAGGGTTAATCTTGGTATTTATTTAATTGCATACTCAATATATTTTAGGACTACATAATCTTCAATATTTGACACTCTATTTTGAGGTGTCTCTTCCATATGAGCTACAAATATTTAACACCCTTTCCTTTAACTTTTCTTCAACTGCAATGCCAACATTTCCCTGGGAATTCCTTGTACTATCCTTAGGTTCCCTTCCTCATCCCAACAAGTAAATGATTTATTATAACAATCTAATATAGCATGGTGTTGGTCCAACCAATCCATACCAATTAAAAATAAATAGGAACGTAAAGGCAAGATGTTCAAATCTTCCCTAGTGCTTAGTACATTCATGTCCAATGGACATGACTTAACCATCTCATTAACTTTTCTTTTGGCTCCGATAGCTAGCTGCACTAACCAATATTTTCCATTCTTAATTATTTGCAAATGAAATCTTTCCACCATCTTAGGATCTATATAACTATGACTAGCCCCTGAATCAATTAAAATAGCAATGGTTTGGTTGTCGATATTACCTTCCACTTCAACCATATGTGACTGAAATTATGCTTTCTTGTTGTGAAGGGATGCATAGATCCTAGGTACACTTCTTCCCATGTCCTCCATTGTTTCATCTCATTGTACGTTGTGAACAGTGCTCTCCCTTTCACCTATGTGGGGACAATCTTTATACATATGATTTCCCTAGAAACCCCAACATTGAATAGGTGGATTCCTTGGCCTTTCCCCCCCCATCTCAATCATTCTCGTTTCTCTAGAAGTTGGTTGTCCCTAAGGACTATTTCTGAAGAATGGTGGCCTAGTCCCCTTCTTCCTCTATTCCATCTTGTATTTCTTTTTGTCTTTCCAAGATTTTTGGAAAGTTGGCTTTCCTTTATGTTGATCATATAGGCATTTAGATTTCCTTATGGTCGCCTCCAAAGTTTTTGGATCATCATATTGTATCTTGTAACTGATGAATGATGGAAGCCCACTCAAATACCTTTGAATCTTAGCTGTCTCATCCTTGATGAAATAAACATACTTTAACAGTTCTATAAACCTTCTTTCATATTCATTGATGGTCATACTCCAATGCTTGAGTTCAAAGAATTCCTTCATTTTCTTGCCATAGTATCTCTTAGTCAAGTATTTCTTTCAAAAATACCTCTTGAATTCCTTCCAAGTAACATTCTTCTCTTTAATGTGTTGCACCTGCACAAATAGGTCCCACCACATCGATTCCTTTCCCTTGAGCTGATAGATGGAAATTATTCCTTCTACGTGTGAGGAGAAATTATGTAATTGAAAATACTTTCTCAAGCCTAGCATCCATGTATCTGCATATTCATCCTTCTTGTGCTCACCATCAAATGTAGGAGGTTTGATTTTGTTCATTTCTCCTTGTAGCTCATCCACCCCAGACCTCTTCTTATTCTTTCTGATAGGGGATGGACTTGAGCTACTAGATGTTATGCTATTGGAATTTCTTGTGGAGTGATGGTGATGTCTGATAACATTTCTTGTTCTTCCTTTCTCATCAGGAGACCTGTTACTTCCTAATTTGATTGAGCCATTCTCCTTAACCATTTTCTTTTCTATTATTTCCAATCTCTACATTAACTTTATGTTGAAGTCCTCCTATTGCTCCTTGGCTTTCATAATCCTTTCATTGTCATCTTTATGACTTTGGACATCCTTTTGCAAATTTTTAATGGTCTCTACCAAGTTCATGTTTTCTTCCTTTCCGTCTCCATGTCCATTTGTGTTTGTACCTTCATTACCCATATTGAAATACATCCCTCTAATATAACCTTCCTGGATGTATGCCCCATGTGTACCTTCGATCCCTCTTCACTCTGTGTTGATCTTGTTTTGATCTAACAGTTATTAACTCTGTAAAATGTGCAACCAACAGAACCTGTTAGGCTGCTTTTTTTAACACATTCAGGAAATTATGCTCAATTCTAGTTCCATAATGCATCATAATTATTTCTTCTAATTTTCCTAACAATTTGATTGTCCATATCAATTTTCTAAGTGAGTAGTTATATTCTATTGTTAAAGACCTTTTTAATGCCTACTTCCATGCTCAATTCTGAGTTTTGAGCAGAAAGTTATGGATATTTTAAAAAATTTCTTCCTGGGAGGTAATCCCTACACATTGTTCTTCTTCTTCAGAGTCGAATTAGCTCTTGGACCCATGTTGGATCCTCTCATTAGGTTTACAAGATTTTTTAATTTCCCTCATTTGCAAGTCTATACAATTCAGAAATCTGTAGGCTCCTTCTCTAAGCCCTTTCCTTTCTTTAAAATAAAAAATTCACCAGTAACCCCCTTTTATTTCGACCAAAATCTCATATGACCATGGTCTATGACCCAAATATTAGTTGAAAGGTGCTTATCCAGAGCTTCAGGACTTCAGGGATCCATAACTTCAAACTTCGGAGGTTTCACCTTCATCACACTTCATTTCCCACAAATGTCAAATTGGCGAACTTCCGAACAGATGCTTGTTTGGAGTTCCAGGGCTCCATTGCTTCAGAACTTCGGGCTTCAGAGGTTCTTCCTACATTATACAACATTTCCTCCAAACATTGAAGTAGCTAACTCCCTGAACAATTCTTCTCCATAGTTTCAGGACTCTGACACTCTGGAGCTTCAGGCTTCGGAGGATTTTTCAACACAACTCAACATTTCCTATGAACGTCATATTTCTGAACTTCTGGGGTCTCATTAGAAACTACACACTAGGGGGTGCTACGTGGAAAAAATATGGAGATGACATGTGGCCTAATGAACGAGTGACATGTGTCAAGTTATAATTGTCACAAAAGGTTTGTGAAAATCATGAATCGTGATGACACATGGTACACATAATATGGGTCCATGTCACCCTGGGTGATGTTAGCATGCCACATCACTTCAACACTTTGGGACTCCGAGATTCAGAGGATATCACACCAGAACACTTCAAGACTCTCGAACGGTGAAATAGAAAAATTTTGAATTGTTTCTCTCTGTATCTTTACTACTTCGACGCTTCATAGCTTCAGGCTTCGAAGAACTTCTCAGCATAACAAAACAAATATCCTGAACGTTGAACTTCTGAACTCTCGAATAGGTTCTCTCCGGAGCTTCGGGACTTCGATGCTCTGGTGCTTCGAAATATCAAGATTTGGAGTATTTCACACTAGCACACTTTAAAACTCTCAAAAGCCAAACTTCCAAAATTACGCTATATGGAGCTTCAAGGCTCTGGAGCTTCAAAACTCTGTGCTTGAGAGAACTTCCAAACATAACACTATAAAAATCATGAATTTCAAACTTCTGAATACCTTCTAATCTACGAACACATGTCCCCAAACAAAAATGGTTTGGATTGGCTCCAGATTTTGGGAATTTGGAAAAATATCCAATCCATGCAACCACAACCAAATTCTCCCAGAGTGTCAAATTCTTGACCCCCTCAGGGATCCCACGACCCGCCTTCTCCCAACGATCTACGGTGTAGATTCATTCCAGGACTTAAGAGCTTGATGGTTTTGTCTCCTTTTCAATAAGGACTTGAAAAATTCCAATGCAACAAAGTTCTAAGGAATTGAGGTTTTAACCTCCATGCTCCTTCTCCAGATCCAATGACTTTGAAGGATTTGATCCCCTCATGAATAGATCTCTCCCATCCTCCTTCTCACCAGGAGATTTCTCTTCTTTTGGGGACTTAAATAAGCCTCCTCCGCACTCCTTGCTCTTCAAATTCGAATAAGTCCAGGTTAGAATTTGATTGAATCAGATATTAATTATGAATATCTCACCACCTGGTCAATTTCCTCAAACTTACAAGAATTTAACAACATAAATTGGGACGTTTTCCCAACTTCATGCAATGGAATCAATTCGACTTGCTCGAACCATCCAGGCCTAGTGTTGGAAACTAAAGATATAATACCATATTGTAACATACCATCCCTTAGACCATTGGTCTATTCCACACTCAAACTCTTGCGGAATTGTATACCAAAATAAAACATACAAATATTCTACAAATACATAGATTCATGCGGAAATAACAGTAAAAATATACATGCAACATACACAAGATAAACCAATAAAAATAAATACATGTATAATTATGCAACATATAAATTAACACACAATTGATACTTATCTTTGATATAATACCACCAACTATGTGCAGACCTTCCATGATCCTTCAATCCTTAGACCACACTTCTCATAACTCTCAACAATGGGTCATCCCCGAGATGGGACTAAACTCCACCTAGGTAAAGGGATTCCTAGCTAGGTTGATGTATCTCATACAATAGGAACAACTCCATCAGGTTCCTACTCAAACTAAAAGTTCATAGTCTCTCATTCCCCACATGATTTTCCACACAGGAAATGTTCCCCTTCTTTTCTCAATAGTCCTTCGGCTGGACAGGATGGAAAGGAAGTTTCAGAGCATTGCAGTTGAATTTGGGCTCCCTCGGGAGATCAATTCCCAACAATTCTCTCTCTTGGAGAGAGTTTCTCAAGGGCCTGAAAACCCGCCACTTCAATCCACAGGCCTGACAACCCTCTTCTTCAGTCCAACTCTTAAGTCAACATGGTACAAGCTCATGTGAAGGCATCAACATAATTTTGGTATGGAATAGGTGATGGAAGCAACAAACTACAGGTAAGGTGCAGGTAAAGACAACAACAATGTTCAGGTAAGGAACAGGTGTGTTGCTAGTGACATGACGGTTCTTGTGCATTGCTCATAACAAGAAGGGTATGGTTCACTCCTGGTAATAGGAAAAGTATGGGGTATGGGTGAAGGAGTGTGTGCAGGCTACAGAGGTAAAAATGATGGAGTGCATGGAACAAATGGATGAGTGAGTCCTAAATGGACTCATTTCCCCACATTTATTTGCATGCGCCTTTGAAGACACGTGGCCCTCCAGGAGCTCATTTCTCTCCACTTGTGTTTCATTTTTATTTATCATAGTAACTTAGGATATCATAAGTTATATCCATAGCTTAGTCTTTTAGGAATAATATTATAATATTCCCTTGGAGATAATCCCTCTAGCTTAGCCCCTTTCCTAGGCTCTT
>JZKD02S1612713.1:317004-358111 GCA_000966675.3 Picea glauca | reverse complement strand
CCCCCTCCCCTTCCTAGTGGAGTTTAGTCCCCCATACTCTTTTAGCATGGTTGGTCTACATGAAACGATGTATTTTATTAATGATATGAGTGTTTACATATACAAAAATAGAATCATTTTCCTTTAACATCTAGGATCTCTAGCCTAATAATCATATAAGCCTTTTGGCCTATAATAATCTTATAATAGCTCGGTCTTGGTGGTGTTACAAAAAATGATAACGTTGATTAGTTAGGAAAATATGAGCTTATAGGAAACATCAAGGAAGTGACTTGACTAGCATCATTAAGAGATACATTGTGGAGGTAACTCGACATTAACATCATATATGACCAGCAAATGCAGTGATACCTAAGGGGGGGATTTAGGAAATAAAGAGCATAAGAGAGAATGTGATAGTGGGACATTCGATTAAACAAGAAATTAATTAACACACAAGGAATTAGTCGTAAAGGTATTGACAATTGGTGGAATTAAATGATGTAGACTATTAATGATGGAATGATGGCCAAAAAGGTCCCAATGACATTTAACGAACAAAGTGGCAGTGATAGGGCACATATTTCAAATTTTGAAAGTATTAAATAATAAAGGATTTGATTCAGACCTCCTCAACCATAAAGGTGATATCCAGTCTATACAAACAGATAATTACAACTAGACTTTAGGACAAGTGACATTTGGACACATCACCATTTTATTGACAAAAAATGGAATCAACAAAACCATTAAAAATCCTACCTACCAAATTCACTCTCAGTGACATGAGTGTTGTGAAACTGGGCTTATTGTGTAGAAATGTAGGGCTTAAGACATGCATCATTAAGTCATGTTGGAAGAATAATACCATCGATTTGCATGATTCGTACAACTTCAGAATCAAGGATTTTCTCAACGATAAAATGTCCAATCGAATGCATTTGTAGTTTCCCTATATGTTTTTTATACTTACTGTCATACAACAAAACTTAATCACCTTGTGTAAAAGATTTATTCTTAATATGCATGTCATGCTAAGCCTTCTTCCTAGTCTTTTCTGTGATCTAATGAAAATCAACCAAAAATCGGGCTTCTTCCAATGCCAATAAGACTGTGACACATTCCAAAACCGATTCGTCACCATCATGTGAGTGACGTGTGCAATATATAAGCTTCGAGTGATGTACTTGGCGGGTACAACAACTTCTCTTCCATAAACTAGTTGGAACATGGTATAATTATGTAGTTTCTTTGTAGTAGTCTTGTAAGCCCATAATATTGTGGGAACTCTTTAATCCTAGTCATCTCTATTTGCGCAACATACCTTGGTTAATACTCGCTCCAAAATCTTGTTAAAGGATTTGATTATACGATTTTCTTGTGGATGATATGGGATACTTTTGTGATGTTTAATCAATAACTCATGAGTGAGAGTGGATACAGTCTTGTTGATGAAATGTGCACCTTAATCACTTGTCAAGGTTTGAGGGCATACAAATCAAGTGACGATGTTCTAAAAAATGAACAGGGTTGGAGTAGCTATAGAGCAATCTTGGACTTTTTCTTATTCATCCCAGCATGTGAGATAGTCAGTAGCAATGATGATATACCTATCTTTCAAATTATTGCATGGTGAATTGATCAGCTCTATAAATTCAACTGCCCATTTCTCAAATGCTTAAAGAGCCCAAACAGGATGTAAGGGAAACTTATCTCTGCATTATGTTTTACCAACCTATTAACAAACATTGTAGGAAATGGAACAATCTTTGGCATATTTGAAGACATGCAACAATGATAATCTTTCTTGTAGTATCTTTTGGACAGTCAATTTCTCTTCGACATGTCCTCCCACAATGCCATAGTGGCATTCCCACAATATTTTAGGCCGCTCATGATCAAGTATGCATCTTCAAAGTATTTTTTCCAATCCCAACTTATAAAATTGACCTACGATCAATTGATAATATCAGGTGTGGACCATCGGATGCCACTTTTGAGTTGCGTAATACCCAACATGCATAGTACCAATAGTGAGAAACAATGCAATATCCGAATGGTAATCAAGGATAGGCTCAATATTAAAAAGATCTAAATCTTGGAGATGGTAATCTACATCTCTGCCACTCTCTCCTGATTCTAAGAGATAGATGATCAAGGAAAACATTTAAGTTTCATGGCTTGACAATGACTTCGAAGGAGAACTCCTTAAACAACAACAACCATCGACAAATTTTGTCTTCTAAGATATGCTTATTAACTAGATATTTCATAGTCAAATGATTAGTAAAGAATTTAAAATGGCCTCCTAACAAATAATGTCTTACATTTTTCAAAGCATAAACCATTTCTAAACCTTCCCTTTTAGTGGTAGTGTAGTTATGTTCGGCTTGAGAAATCTTCCTACTAATAAAGTATATGGGATGATCCAGGTTTCCTTCACTAGGTTCCATAAGGATTGCACCGTAAGAAATACAAACAACATCGATAGGTACATGAAATTCCACATTCTTATTTGGATATGTGAGAATAGGGGTAGTACTCAACTTTTATTTGTGGGTATCAAAGGCTTGACCATGCCTTGGCTTCCAACTAAAGGCTTCATATTTCTTCAACAACTTCTCCAATGAGGTAGTTATGCTTGCATAGTTTTTGATAAATCTATGGTAATATATAGTGTGGTTGATCCAGGTGGATATTGGTGACCACCCACCTATTAAAATTGGCTCCTTGTGTCCTTTTTTTTTCATCACGTCCTTTCTACTTCTTTATAATTATGATTTCTACATTTCTGGGGATATCTGAAGCCCCACACATTCTCGAGGTGGATACGAGTGGCCTCATTCCTAATTTAACTGACTTATTTTGTATGTTTTCATGTCAGCACATCTTGTTGTACTTCCAGGGCTATTTTGGGGACCTAAACATTGTTTTCTTTGCTCGCAATAGTAAGAATGTAGATGGAATCAGAGTCTCATGATAGAATGTGTAGTTCTATGAAATACCTTTCCAACGGGCTATCAGGCACTTAAAATGAAGGTCGTATGAAAAATTTATGACCCTAGGAAGTTGAGGTACCAAATTACACCAACTTACCCATAGGGCCTACATGAATTTTGGCGTTTCACCTTCTAGGGTTAGGTTTTTGGATATCTAGGGTTTTGGAATTCATGAGTAATATGAAAAGGGCCTTTGGACAATCATTGTAATCCATTCTACTCAGAGGGATGCGCGTAGTATCCACATCTCTTCTTCGAGATAGCTACCACCATTCGAGCAAGTTTTAGTTATGCAGTTTTACAGTTTCATCCTATTTCATGACTTAATAGAAGATATTGTTCACTGGATATTTTTGTTATTCCTCCTATCTCTGTGTTTATTGTATTCAGTCTGTTAATCATTTTGTTTCGCTCCTAAATATGGATCAGTGGTATTAGAGCAGTTTTCTCTTCATTTATTTTTCTTTGTGCATGTCCTCAACAAGGTTTGGGTACAAGAAGTTGGGGATCGAACCAATCAATCCATTACCAGATCGATCGCACCATTAAGAAAATAAAGATGATGGAGCAGGAGATCTTATTAAAATGTTTCCTGAGGAATGCCTCACACGACAAAGGAACAAAATGATGGACAACTTTGTGAAGGTCCTTTGACGGTTTCCCGTGAGAGAAGAATATTCATCAAGTGGCCATGCAACCCCTTTCAAGGTATAGGTAAATTTTGATATTCCATTATTTGAAGGACTGAGATATGAAGATGTTGTAGATAAATGGTTGAATGTGCTCGAAGGATATTTTTCGGTTCACAAGTCTTTCGATATGAAAAAGATCACTTTTTCACTCATCAAGGTCATTCCCCATGTTAAAGACTGGTGGGATACTTACTCTGAGCAAAGGGTTGTGGAGGAATCTACAATTTTTTTGGTGGCCCGTACATGGGATTCTTTTTGGGACACCATTAAAGAACAATACTACATGTTGGAATCTACGAGGACCAGTACACCAGATGGACCACCCTACGTCAAGAAAGGGACCAGACAATACCAGACTTCACCGATAGTTTTGATACCCTACACACCAAATTGGGTATCAAATATTATGAGAGTCATCTGGTTCTCAAATACCATGGTTGTTTTCATAGATACATTCAAACAAAAATGGAGTTCATGGACATCGCCTCATTGGGCACGTCTTATAGATATGATGTCAAGATCGAGCAAAATTTTAAGCAGAAACGACGAGAGTTTGGATCTGCAAACCCCTCACAGCCAAAGAAGGGAAAATGCAACCCCAACCCACACAACAAGGGACCAATTCATGATGGTCGCCCTCAGGACAGTCCATCCAAGTCGCAACACAAGAAGGGAAATGAGAACACAGAGAAGGACAGGGGAAAATGGATTGAGTACCATAAAGTTCCTTGGCACAACACCAATGAATGTCGCTCCAAGCAATCCCACGTGGTTGAGCTGAAGGCTCCTGAGTTAGAGGTCGATTTAGATTCTGAGTCAAATCCTAAAGGAGGGAAGTGTATTATCGATGTTGAACCCAGTTCCATGGTCACTACCACCAAAGTCCGGCCAAGCGAACCAAAAGGTCCATAGGAAGGGGAACGCCTCTTTCACTAGCATATGTGGGTCAAGGGGGATCTGATTCATTTCATTATTGACAACGATAGTAAGAAGAACCTGATTTCAATAGAGATCATCAAGAGGTTGGACCTACCAACAACACCACACCCACAACCCTAAACCATCGACTGGATTCATCAAGGAAGAGATCTTTTTTTCAACCAACAGTGTCGTCTTCCCTATGACATCAAGCCTTTCAAATATGAGGTACTGTGTGATATTTATCCCCTTGAATTCTGTGATGTTCTTTTAGGAAAACCATATTTTTGGAAGCGTCATGTTGAGTATGAGTCTACACCCTTCAGTGTTATTATTACTTTGGGTAGACAATTGTACAGGATCCTAGAGGTGGCACCGCCTATTGTTATTTCTTTAATTTTTATTAATAAATGCAGTAAGGTCATTTCACAGACCGAGAAGTTTGTCTTCATTGTGATCCATGCTCACAGTAAGAAGAAGGTCATTGCCACATCTATGTCCTCTACACAATGCCTCTCTTTGCAACAGAAGAAAGTGGACAGGATCATGGAAGAATACAGAGACATATTTACCTCACCTATAGGGGTACCGACACACTGCCAAGTCAAGCATCCAATTGATCTGACCCCTGACACACCTCTACCTAATGGACTAGTCTATCAAAACTCGTTGATGGAGAATGACGAAATAAGGTGTCATATCCAAGAGCTTATTTAAAAGGGGCACATCAGACCCAACTCATCCCCTTGCGGAAGCCTGATTTTACTAGTGCATAAGAAGGACAGGACTTGGTGACTTTGCATTGATTACAGATCCTTAAAAAAAATCACATTGAAGAAATGAAACCCCATTCCCAGGATTTATTATCTTCTTGACCAACTCAAGGGGGAAAATTTCTTCAACAAGATTGACCTGAATTCTGGCTACCATCAGGTTCCCATCGAACCAACTGATGTCTAGAAGACAACCTTCAAGTCTAAATAAGGTCTCTATGAATGGCTAGTCATGCTCTTTGGATTAACAAATGCACGAGTCACTTTCATGAGGTTTATGTATGATGTATTGATACCCTTCACCAACTCCTTTGTAGTAGTATATTTGGATGACATCCTCATCTTCAACATAACGTGGGAGGAGCACATGCGTCATATTCAACAGGTTTTGAGCACTCTGCAGCAACACAATCTTTATGCCAACTTGGAAAAATACTCTTTTATCATGAACAGGGTCCAATACCTGGGATAAATTGTTGATGACCATGGGGTACATGTTGGTCCAGCTAAGATCCAATTCATTTGTGACTATCCAGTCTCGACCACATTGACCGAGCTTTGGATCTTCTTGGGACTAGCCAATTTCTACCGACAGTTCGTGTTGGAATTCTCCCCATATTGCATGGGCCCTCAACTAGGTGACCAGGGGCGGTGGTAGGGCCAAGTTTGTGTGGGGGAAGGAGCAGTGATGAGAATTAAATGATCTGAAACATCGCATGTGCTCAGCTCCAGTACTCTCCTTTCCTGAACTACAACAACCATTTGAGATTGACATTGATGTATTTGACTATGTTGTGGGTGAAGTTCTCACTCCGCACGGGTATCCTGTGGCATACCATAGTTAAACACTCTCCGATACTATTTGGAAATACCCCACCTATGACAAGGAAATTTATTCCATTGTACAAGCATGTTGTCAATGGAAACATTATATTTTGGGGAAAGAGATGATCATACACATTGATCACAAGCCTTTGTAGTTCATACAGACACAAGGGAAATTGTAGAATGATCGCCATCAGAAGTGGTCCACCTACCTGCAATAGTTCCATATCAACATAAAGTATAATACAAGTATCCCCAATCATGTCATTGACTACCCCAGTCAACCTCTTGTGGTTGCACTCACCACTGTGCTCCAGTATTGTGGACATGAAGCATCAGAGTGGCCCCAACTTTAAGAACAAGATCCAGACTTCACCACCACATATCATCTCTTGGGTATGGGTGCCACTGTCACTAATTTTCACATTCAGGATGGACTCTTATGCCACCTGGGGCATCTATGTGTTCCTAAAAGAGAGCATGCAATTCTGATTTGGGAATGAAACTACAGTCGGGTGGTAGGACATTTTGGCGTAGAGAAAACTATGGCCACTCTTTAGAAACACTTTTATTGGCCAAAAATTCGACAGGACATTAGCAAGTATATCATACGATGCACTTCCTGTTCCATTTCCAAGCCAACCATCAAGAAGAAAGGCTTATACACCCCTCTTCCTATTCTCGACAAGCCATGGGATTATATCTCCATGGATTACATGTTTGTTTTGTCATCCACCAAACATGGAAATGACTATGTGTTTGTGATCATTGATTGGTTTTCGAAGATGGCCATCCTAACAACCTATAAGAAGAATTTCACAACAATAGATACTTCCAAGATCTTCTTCGAATGAGTTTGGGTCCAATTTGGTATACCACAAACCATCATATTTGATCGAGACAACAAGTTCCTCAACACCTTTTGGTCAAGTCTCTAGTCTATGTTGGACACCAAGATCACAAAATCCACTGCTTTCCACCCTCAAAACGATGGCCAAACCGAGGTCGTCAATCGTATGATTGTGCACATCTTGTGCATGTAAAATTCTAAGCATCCTCGTACATGGGACGAGAGTCTCCCATATTTCCATCACAACTACAATAGGGCTCTCCATAGTTCCATTGGCCATAGCCCATTCTAGGTGGGTCTGGGATTCCAACCCTTGGGACCCATTGATGTTTCACTTCCTCTTGCCACCGCCCAGAAAGACTCTTCCCTTGATCAATCTACACTCGACAACGCCACCAAATTAATTGAGTGGATTCAACACATCCGCCAACAGGTCCAAGATATTTTGCAGAAAACCAATGCTAAGTACAAGAAGTGCAATGATAAACACAGGGTACCACACTAGTTTCAGGTTGGCAACAAAGTCTGGTTACATTTCCAGAAGGAGCATCTCACTGGGCCCCATCTAAAGCTTGACCCACTTTGTTATGGGCCTTACACTATAACCAAGGTTGTGGGTAGCAATGATTTTGAGCTCAACACTCCACCCTTCCTTGGTATGCATCCAGTATTCAATGTGGACCTCTTTCGGCCATGTTTTCCACCATTATTGGAAACCTTTGAGATCGTCGAACAACTGACACCAATAGAGATCAACCGAGACTACATGGAAGATGCATCCATCGATCATATCATGGAAACACAGGTCACGGGAACTCGCCCGCAGCGGATCTAGCTTTATCAGGTTGTCAAGGGAGGGAAACTCCTACACCAAGGCAAGTGGCTCACCCGAGGCCAAATCCAGCAGAATTTTATTCACCTGATGAGGGAAATCAACGCAATGGAGACCATTTATTCCTAAAGGGGGAGGATTAATCTAGATGGATATTGGTGGCTACCCACCTATTCTAGCTGACTCCTCGTGTCCATTTTTGTTCAACACATCCTTCTGTATTGCTTTATAATTGTGAGTTCTACACTTATGTGGATGCCTAAATCCCCACACATTATCTAGGTGGATATGGGTGGCCTCTTGCCTAATCCAACTGGCTTATTTTGTATGTTTAAATGTGAGCACACCTTGTTTTACTTTCAGGGTTTTTTTGGGGACCTAAACATTGTTTTCTTGGATCGCCACATTCAGACTACAGACAGAGTCAGAGTTTGATGGTGGAATGTGTATTTCTCTAAAATACCTTTTCAACAGGCTATCACACACCTAAAACAAAGGTCGTATGAAAAATTTACAACCCTAGGAAGTTGAGGTACCAAATGACACCAACTTACCCATAGGGCCCACATAACTTTTGGTGTTTCACCTTCTAGGGTTAGGTTTTTAGATGTCTAGGGTTTTGGAATTCATGAGTAATATGAAAAGGGACTTTGGAGCCTCATTTTAATCTATTCTGCTCAGACAGATGCACATAGTAGCTACATCTCTTATTAGAGATATCTACCACCATTCGGGCAAGTTTCAGTTCTGCAGTTTTACAGTTTGAGCCTATTTCATGATTTAATAGAAGATATTGTTCACTAGATATTTGTGTTATTCTTCCTATCTTTGTGTTTATTGTATTCATTCTATTAATCAATTCATTTTTCTCGTAAATCTGGATCAGTGGCCCAACAATGACCACAATTGTTTAGCACTCATAGGCGGAGGCATATCCAGTATCACAAAAACCTTTGCAGGATCAAAGAAAACTCCTTCCTTGCATACTCTATGTCCTAGCAGATTTCCAAAAAGTACGCAAAAAATACACTTCTTGAGGTTTAAATAAATATGTAGTTTTCTGCATCGATATAACATCAATCGTAGTAAATCTATGTGCACCTTCAATAGGTTGTACATGGTCCAATAATCCATATATACCTTAAGGAACTTATGAATAAAGTCACAGAATTCAACAACAACTATTCGAGACAAAACAAATGGGGAATTCTTCAGTCGAAAGGGCATAAAATTATAAGTGAGAGAACCCCATTCGGTAGTGAAGGTATTATTTCTCTTATCTTCTTCTGCAATTCTAACCTGATGATAGCCTGAGAATCCATATATAAAATAATAGGCTTCATTTCCTGCCACTTGATCAAGGACTTCATCGCTAAACTGTGTAGGAAAAGGGTCATGTACACAAGTTGAGTTCAAACTCTAGTAATCCACAGATAATCATATACCATTAGTACCCTTCTTTCTTTGTATTACAATAGGACTGATCCAATCGGCCTCATCCATAGGGAAAATTAGCCCGACCGCTAGCATTCTATCAATCTCTTTCTTAACCTTCTCCTTGACTCATGGATTCAAATGGTAAGGTCTATGCTTAACATGCTTAGCATATGGTTTTAATTTGATCCTCATTTCTCCTAAATATCCCTTAATCCCCTTCAATTTTGAAAAACTATTAGGGAAGAGAACAGTGTACTCCAGTAATAGAGCCTCTATCTTTGTCATAATTTTATCATCCCATTAGTCACCTATAGATGCCATCTTTGGATGCTCCTCACTCCCTATGTTTACTTTCTGCAAATTCAGAGGTTTAGTGTATGAACTGGTGATATCATTGGAGATAATGTCTTTAACTATTCTTGTTCCTATATATTCCTCTAGGTTTAAGTTCTTCTAGGTATTCAAAATCATATGGATATTTATCAACCTTACTACAGGCCACAGGAATTCATGTGGGGGATGGATAAAAGGTACGGTGAAGCACATGTTCATTCTCAAAAAATATCGTAGGAGGATATTTAGGTCTATGTTTATCACTAAATAGAATTTTCTTGATTTTTTGCAGTACTAGGGTGATTTCAGGAGACTTACCAGAAAAAGAGAAACCTTGGTAGAACTGAACTTTAAGCATGTTATAGCAAAAAAAAATTCTTCTAGTTTCCTCATTCACATACTAGGATTTTAGAAATTTTCCCAAAGAATGGAAAATTTGGTGTTCCCAAAACTGATAAGGTAGTAGCACATTTTTTCATACTCCAATACAATATTCAATATGATTCCTTGGATCAAATGACACGTCATATCGTTCTAAATTTATATCTTTACTCTTTAGATTTTGATCCTTACTGGACTGGTTGAACTGTGAGGGAGGAACGAAATGGTATTAAATGACAAGATTAACCTCATCTGAAGAAGATATATTCTCTTTATGAGTGGTACACCATCTAGCTGGGCAAGACTTCAGTGTTATGTAAAGTTTTGAAACTCTCGGATCTGCAACAACCTTTTCCTCCATGTCAAGAAGGGAACTATGTAGATTTGAGGTGCCATCGTATATTGGGTAATTACCTATCTCAACTCCAATCCATCTTAATAACTTGAAAGTTGCACAATGCCTAGAGAAATTTTCATACTTTCCCTGTTGCCAATTGTCCCAAGCATCTTCAGAGTCTTCATCCGTAGAGTGAATGATACACCAACTTATGGGTCCATTTGCAATGGGATTAATGTAATCTCCTCAATTTACTACAATCATAGTGTATAGTTGATCGAGAACATCTTGTTCCATATTATCATTCGTTGGTTCAATATATTGTGGAACTTGATACGGGTCTAGAGGTTGAGTAACTTGCATGCCATCAGATGCAAAGGTCATAATTTATTTCTTAAGATTTATTATATCATAATTATCGTAAGCCCCACCAATTCCCAATAGAGCTGGGTAGGGATATGTTTCTCCCTTTATTTCGATTACCTCAAAGTCTTCGATTATTTTTACACCAGTAAAATCCACTTCAACATTGTGTAGCCTTCCTACTGGCTAAATGAAATATTGATTCACCATATGCAACTATATAGGAGAATAAACTAGCTTGGGTTTTCCCATCACATACCAAGTCCTTTTTGGAAATATATTGACATCAGATCCAAATTCCAACATAACATCCCTGATCTCATATTCATCAAGGTTATCATTCAACCGAAAATATCTCCTAGTTCTCCTCTTCCTTCTCTGTATATTGAATTCATTCCTTTCTATAAAGTTAGCAACAATGGACTTTGATGGGTTAGTTTTGGTTCCCAAGGCCTGCTTGATTGTATTTCACAACTTCCCAATGAGTTTTCATCATCCAATATGTCATCAAATAGTTGTAACCATAGATCAAAAAAAAATTGTGGCTGACCCGAGGGATCCATCTGAACAATATATTCCCCAACGATTCTTGGTTGGTGAAAGTTTGGCTTAAAAATTGGTTCTGAAACCTTAGGCACAATATAACTAGATATTTTTCTGAGCATTTCCACTGCATCCTTAAATAATTCCATATTCCCTATAGGATCATACTTGGTATTTTGAGGAACTTCGTTTTGGATTTTTACCTGATGAGGGATTTCAATATTGGTGCCAGTCTTAGTTCCTCCTCGAGTGACAATGTTAATATTGGGTGCTCTTCCTTCATCTACATATCTAGGCTAATAATTTATCATATTAGCTTCCCTTTGTCTTGCATGATCTTCCCAGTTGGAAATCAAATCTGGACAATCCTCGTGGGATTGGGTATTATTTCTACAATGTGCACACCATGGTCTTTATGGAAGCAGACAATCTCTTGCAAGATGCCTTTGCTCATCATATTTGTAGCATCAAAATAGTCTACATCTCCCATATCATCTCCCTCTGATATTTCCTCCACCTCAATAGCCTCTTCCAAACCATTGAGGATTTTTGTTGACCTTGAATGCAGAATGATCTAATCTGTCAGTCAGAGTCTCCAAACATCCACATTGGTTGGTAGTATGATTAGGAAACCCACAAAATTAATTATACACTATATTTAGAAAAAGGGTATACTTTTGTAGAATAGGGTAGTGCCTCAGAGAGTGCTTGTGACTTCTACAGATCTCACAATACTCATTTCTTTGGACTCCTTGATGATTCAGAAAGTCATGGTATTGAACAGGGGCATGAAATGGATATGTAGCGGTGACTTGCACAACTGCTCCCAATAGTCCCACTAGTGGAGGAACTATCGAGTGGGTGGGGTCCTACACCCCTCAATCTTGGACATTCAATTGTTGTATGGACTTCAATATAACAACCAATACACCATACATACAGTCGACCTTCTCTAGGAAGGGTAAAATCTTGAATATTCTCAATTAACGTGGATATATGGCCTTGAAGTTGTGAAATTTTAATATCCTCAAGTGGTTTCATCACCCGTAAGCTTCCATGATATCCTTCCATAGCCTTAATATTCATGGCTTGTTCCAATGCTTCTCCTAAAGTATATATTGTTTGTTTATTCAATGGGATTTGGGTTAACAGTAACAACCCCTAAGTAAACCACTCTCTCTAATGATCCTCATGGATAGGGATTTCTAAGCATCCTCAAATCTTTGGTTGTATTCCCATGTTGACCCGTCATCTCTTTATTTTATATCCCACAACTTAGAGAGAGCCTGTTGCTATTACTAAGGTAACCAAAATTCCACTATAAACTTATGCTTCACCTTCTCTAAAGAGAAAGGTTTCCTTTTATTATTCCTTGTCTTGATAGATTTAATGTGCCACTTTAGAGATCGACCCTTCAAAGTAGTTTTAAAATCAACCAATTTTTTTTCATCTAGAGTTTTACGAGTAAGAGACCCTGCGTGTTGTTGTGCCATCAATGGAATTGTAGATTCTATTAATATGAAACCCGATGGTCCTGGTTGTGATATAACTGAAACACTCGGCAAATTTCAATTGCTACTACTACGTGAACTGACTGGACTAAAAGGATTAGAAACAACAAAATTGACAAAAACATTAGTTGTAGAAATTACCATATTTATGGATGGCACTGGGAGAAGGGGTCATTTACGAATATTTACTTTGGCTATGGAGTAAAATTATTTGATATGAGGGGGGTCATTCATTTGTAGTGCTACACTACTTGAGGCATTGCAGGCTTTGATTCTCCTACAACTTCTTCAGGGGTTCCGGTTGAGTATTCTTCTTCAGTGGTGGTAGTTTTATGTATTCTTTCATCGATCTCTTTTTTACTTCCTTACTCTAGTATACTTCTTCCAGAACCTTCACCTCTTTCGCCAAATATCTCCTTCAACCCTCGACAGGCCATACTTTCACATCTCCTCAACTCCCATAACTCTTCTAATTCTTTCCTATGACTACTCTCAAAGTCAATCTCCTTCCACTATTGATCAGACCTCTTCATTACTTTTATCATCTATGTTTTCCACCTCTTCTTAAGAATAACATCTCTCCTATAATCTTGTTTGTCTCTTTCACTTTTATTTTTAGGAGCCCACATATCTCCCATAAAATATTGCTTGACCTAACTCATGAATCCTCTCCTAAATCACCCACCCCCGAGCGCAGGGGTTTATGCTTCCATGTTAGCTAAAGGAATAGGGAACATTCCTTCTTCTACTAATAAAATATTAATCCACAAGAGAATTTACCACAAAAATATTCCTTGAGATCCTTCTTTCAATATTTCTTCAGCCTTGAAAAAATATTGGTGGTTCTCTACAACAAACTCGATAATATTACCTTCCAATGTAGTCTACACCCATAAATCCACAGCATGAGAGATCTGATGATCTAACCGGTGAAGAGTCTGTAAACCCTCAATGGTCTAGTTATATCTTCTTCTAGGTCGAGATTTGTATTATGTAGCTTCTTACAACTAATATAACCACTGAAATACCTCGTCAGGAAATCTGATCCAAAAGATATTGTACTGGTCACTCGCAGGTTCCAAATAGAAGACAACACTCTTCACAACCTTAAGGGTTTTGTGTCATAAATCAACTTCCTCTTGTTTGAACGAATTGCACCTTCATTTCCACCAAGTTTCAACATCATATTTTAAAATCCAATGAGGCATCCTCTAAAAACTCACTTTAAAGCTCAAATATTGACAACATAAACATTTCTTGGTGCAAAAATTGAGACCAAGGTACTAAAAGGTTTCCAACAAAAGATATCATTGTAGTCTAGGAGTGCTAGCATATTCAACCTTTTGCAAGGGAAGGAGGTCTCAACAGAATATCAACCAAGATGTATGAGGTGAAGTGAGTCAAGAAGAATGCACCATTGGATTTGACATTTCCATGTTCAAATTCATACACCAATACACAAAGACATTCATAGGCAGTGAGTGGATGTTAAATAAACATGACATGAGTAATTGTGCAACACATAAACAAAAAATCCATATACTGTATAATAACATTTTAGGGCTAAACCAATCCTTTATATTATTAACGTCTCAAAAATGTCATACACAGAGTACATATTTCATACAATAGCTTATGAAACAGTGTTGGCGCACGTGTAGGAAGGTTCAATACTCTGGGTTCGAGGTAACTAGTCCAACAAAACCCTATAGATACCGGCCCTTTCAGAATCACCTGCGAGTAGGCAAAGTCTCACCTGAGGTATCCTTATGGGGACTGTAGGAACCAAGATTTTGCAGTGGTAAGGGAAAGAAGGGAGACACGCTCTATCATACATAATACATCCTTTTGTGCACTAGATACTAATTAACCTGACCTTGTTACTTGATTCTATATGCATATCAGTATATATTATTATCATTTAGCAATTAAACATAAAATTAATGTTATTATGCATGAATCTATCAACATTATCAGTAAAGATAATCATTCACCCATAATAAAAGAAGGAATTATCAAACATACATGAGTTAACATATTACAAACATGAATAACCATTCCACAACATAATTTGACATAGAGGTACAGTGGTTCAACCCTCCTGAGCTATGTCCACAAAATATTTTCTTCTTTTTTATAGTTAAGGAATTATTCTTGTAATCTTCACTAGATTAGGTGTTCAATATACATTCCTTTTCTTAAATTCAAGTATTGTTTACATAGAATATCCTACAATCACAACAATTCCTCAGAAATCCTCTGGTTCTTCAGTTTTACCTTTGCTATTGTCGTTGTTATCGCTTCTACTCTTGCTTATGTACTTCTCCACTACTCTCCTATATCTCTTGAACTTCTTTCATAGTTTACATATTTAGGTTTGTTTTCTATTCAGGTTTTCTTTCCATCTCATAGTGAGTTGGCTTCCACTCATGCTCGACTCGTGAAAACTCTTTATCAACTAGATACAACTCATGCTCAACTAGTTTTCCCATATTTTGTGGGATCTTGTGTAATATCCCTAAGTCAAACCCCAACTGTAAATGTAATAATGTACTTAAGCTGGTGAGTTGTTTTATATATTTTTGAAATGCATACTCCATGGTGTAGTGCACACATTTACTGCACAGTAAAATGATGAAATGGGCACATTCCAGGATACCGCGCGCAACAACCTAAGTGCATGCAATATTGAGGCTAGGGAACCTTTATGTATATGTTGTGTTTTATAGGCTGGTGATCCAGTTATTATAAGCTAGGAGGATTATTTTTTTAATTAGGCCGGAGAGCCTAGATGTTAAAGGCCAGTGCGCCTACTTTTGTATATGTCTCATAATTAATATAAAATACATCGTTGCACCCAGACCGACCACGATAAAAGAGTACGGGGGACTAAACTCCACTAGTTAGGGAAGGGGAAGGGATAAAAGTTAAGGAAAAGGGGTTAAGATAGGGAGCTTAAGCCAAAAAGGAATATTATGTTAATATTTCTTAAAATATAAAGTATGGATAATTATTTTATCCTAAGTTCTAAAGTTTGGGACAAGTGGGCCAAAGTAGCTCCCAACATGACAAGTGTCAAGTTGGGGACATGAATACATATTGTTGGGACTTAGTTCATTCTCCCATATTTCCATCATTCTTCCCATCATTCCTTTCATCATTCAGTCATCCAGTCAATAATCCATAAGCATGCACACACCCATTGAGCTATCCTTTGTATCTTCATAACTATACCTGAACCTGTATCCATAGCCATTTTGTGTTCGGGTAGCTGGTTACCTTGGGAGATGGACTGAAGAAGCGAGTTTTTAGGCTCGTGGGATATTGAAGAGGCAAGTTTTCAGGCTCGTGAGCAATTCTTTGGGTGAAATAATTGTTGGGGATTGATTTCCTGAAGGTATTGAACTACAGCTACAGTTCTCTGAGACTTCTTGTCCAACCTATTGCTAAAGCCCTGGAAGGGAAGTGGGGAAGCCGAAGGAATGTTGTTCAGAGAAGGGGAACACTTCCTGGGGTGGGATAGGCATGTGGGGAATGAGGGACTATAGGTTGTTAGTTTGAGTTGGCACCCGAGACAGAGACTTTCCTGCTGTCCATGAGCCATTAGCCTGGTTAGGAATCCCTTTACCCGGGTGGAGTTTAGTCCTATCTTGGTGGTGACCCACTGATGAGAGTGATGAGCAGTGTAGTCTAAGGTTGGGAGGTTTGTGGAAGGTCTGCACACAGTTGGTGATATCCTTACCAAGATAAGTGTCAACTGTGTGATCAATTTACATGCTGCATTGTTATTTACGTGTCTATTTTTATGGGTTTACCCTATGTGTGGTTAAAATTGTCTGTATATTTATGGGTATTTCCTGTATATGATGCATGTATACGTTTACTATTATTTCAATGTGAATCTTTCCATTTACATATGTATTTGACTGTTTACATTTTATACATATATTTCCACAAGAGTTTTGTATGTATATATTTTTTTATTTGCATGTAGTTAGAAAATTGTATGTGGAATAGCTCAGTTGGATATCGGGCATGTTACAGTATGTTCTGAAGAGAGAACGAAAGAGTTATCTGGCATATCGTGGCCCGACATGGATAGTTGGAGATGTTACAAATTGGTACTTGAGCTAAGTAAAGTGTCTGAGTAGTGGCATTGCTCGGCCTGTTGGTGGCTGGGGATGTTACAATATGGTATCAAAGCTTTCGTTTTCAACACTGAGACTGGATGGGCCAAGCAATTTAAGTTGAAGAAAAATTTCACGGACGATTTATTTTGAAGTGGCCAAATTTTGAGTTGCAGAACATCCATGATAAATTTTAGAACCAATGACGCAGAATTGGGAAAATCCCCAATTTTTGTTGTTAAATTCACGAGAAAATTGAGAAATTCGGCCAAGAAGTGAAATATTACTGGTTTAATATATGTTCTAGCAAATTTAGATCTAGAATGGGTCGAATTTGAAGTTACAATAAAGCCATGAAAGATGGAGCGAATTTAGTACTTAAAATTCTTAATTCATGAATTGAGCTTGGGAAAAATCCATTCCATAAATGTCAACCTACAAGGATTTGTTGTTACAGAGGTTGAATTGGTGTTATCGGGGTGAAATTGAATGAATTTCGTGGTTGCTGAATGTCTATGGTGAATTGGGGAAAAATTTAGGAAAAAACCCCAATTTCTGCAGCGGAGTTCACGAGGAAGTTACTCTCATAAAAATGAACGTGTGTAGGTGGGCGCACTAAAAATGCATGTTGCGAGTTAAAAGCTGGTAATATATAAAAATTGGGTTTCGCACGCAAAAATGTTTTCGTGCTAGTACACGCGCTTAATTTGGGCACCGCGTAGAAAAATGATGGCACGCTAGTGCGCGCGGTAAAAATTTGGCACCGCGCAAAAAAGTGTTGGTGTGCGGTTGCGCGCACTAAATTTTGGCGCCACGTGGAAAAGTGTTGTTGCGCAGTGCACATACATATAAAATGGTGCGCGTGGTGTGCACACATATATAATGGTGCACGTGGTGTGTGCGGTATTGGCAGAGCCCAGAGGAGTTTGGTTGGTGCGTGTGCGATATGATTATAGCTTGTCACGCGACAATTTAGCTAATGATACGTGCAGAGTATTTGTGCATTGTGGGGGTGTACTAAAATATGCCATGGTGCAGCGTGTAGAGTATAATGCACATGGAATATCAGCACACAATACAAAACTGTGTGCAACATGTAATAGTGCAAGAACCAAAAGTATGTGCGGTGGATATTGGCGCATGACACAAAAGTGCGCACAAGTTATTAGCGTGACAGAGAAGTGATACACAGTGGTTTTAAAGTGCGCAAAGCACGATTTACCTTGTTTTGTTGCTGCACATGGTAAATATGGGTGTACAGGTTGAAATTTTTGCACGTGAATGTGTTTGGAAGGCGAACAACAACAAAAAACTAGCAATTTTTTGCGACAGTTTATATCATTTGAACGTTATACTTTTGCAGTGTGTTTTTTAGGGCCTTAAGAGCATTTTTAGCAACTCAAAAACCACAAGACAGAGGTGTAACTTCAATACACTCTATCTCTACAACTCAAATAAAAGAGATTAGAGAGATATTTCTAATGGTGTAAACCGTTCATCAAATGGAGCTTTTAGGAGAAAGTTACAACACAAACAGTGGAGGGTAAAATGTAAGACCCGTCTAACTTCAGAGAGCCATAACTTTCTGCTTCGGAATCAGATTGAGGCACAGGAGCAGTCAATGGAAAGATATTGAACCACATAAGACATTCTCATATTTCAATTAAATTTCTAGGCATGTTAAATATGTTTAATATGGAAAATAAGGCACCTGTAGCATTCCAGACCAAAAACACAAATTGGTCTAGAACTTCAGCAGGCTGTAACTAGCAGTCTGGAACCCAAAAAGAGGTGAAACTTGGACAGAATGTCCATAAAATGTATATGAAGAAACCTGATTGAGATCCTACGAAAATTACAAAGGATTAGGTGGAAAAATTCATATTATAGTGCAGAGTAGCGTCAAGTTGAAAAATGAACAGAAAAATTAATGGGCAATTTTCAAATAACCATAACTTTCTGCTCAAGACTCGGAATTGAGCATGGGAGTAGGAGCTAGAAAGGTATTGGAAAGTGGAATATAAAATCCATTCAGAAAATGGATTTGGGAATTCATTTTTCCAGGAAATCAGAAGAATGGTTCTGATATATTATTGAGCCAGAATGGTTCATATATTTTCATGAAAATTGTTGAGTCAGTTAACCTGATAAAGTTTTGTTGGCTGCACTTTTTGAAGAGTTAAAAAATTTTAGTTATTAATAGGTGAGAAGGTTTATTTTTAGTTAAAAATAAGCAGAGGAACTGAGGGAAAGAGTGCTATGACAAAATATTTCATAAGATGATCAAAAGCCAAGACTACAAAAGGTTAAGGTATGAATCTTTGCATAGCCATAAAGTCTTTGGAAGCCACTACAGGAATTCCTCTCATGTTATTCAAGTATTAAATGGAATTTGGGCAAAGGAGTAGATCATGTAGTGAATGAATTAGTGAACACTCCCAAAGAAGCCAATATACAAATTAGGCAATGCATTGGAGTAAGATCTATTATAAAAGGAATTGACTATCAGAATGATAATAACTAGATAAGGAAAGAGGCTTATTTCATATTTGGATAAGAGTGCATCATATCCAGGGATTAGCTATGAAATTAGAGTAATACTTCCCTTATAGTTATCAAAGTGTGGAGAGGAAGCTTGATATGAAGGACATCAATATGGCATGATAGAAGTGGATTATGCAAGGCAGGTTGAAATCAGATTGGTCAAGACAGGGGAAAGTAATAGACAACAAGCAAATCCAAGTACTGAAATGATCGATTAAGGAAGGGATAAATCAAGTACCTCAAGAAGGAAGTTGGTGTTAACTGTCCAAGGTTACTCATAAAACATGACTGAAAATAGAATTGGTTCATGTAGGAGTTGGATCAGAGGGATCTGAATAATAGTGGAATGCTAAAAATTAATATTAGCATAATATGTAGTTGCAAGTCCATGACCATCCTAGAATAATGGAAGAACAATTCATGGGGTAGATATCAAGAAAATGGGAATGAATGAAAACAATCCAAGAGGGAAAGAAAGAATACTAGTATATATTATTAATGCATTCCAAAATTATTGAGGATATTTCCACGATAGCATGGAGATGTCAAATCCAAGAAAGACTTAAAAGTGAAAAGAATCTATGTAGAGAGTCAGTAAAGAACCATGAAAAAGAAAATGGTTCTATGCATGGTTTTGAATACCAAGAGATGGTGCCTGAGAAGAATCCATATCAAGTGGCATAGAGCCATGAGTGACATTTCAAGGGGGTGGAAGTATCACTTGAAATTATGATTGTAAATTAAAAGCAATATTAAGTACTTTTAATTAATCCTATGCAACTAGATAAGGAGGCATATGTGAATCCTTACAATATGCTAAGAGATTGGCTATGAAAGCCAAGTTTGAGGCTAGTTGGCAAGGAGAAGATAAGAGTGAAATAAAAACTCAAATACTAAAGTATTCAGCCAGGAAAGAGATGGAATAGTTCAGTCTGAAAATTAAATGGATGTTGAATATCCAAAGTTTATGAGGCAGGATGATTGGAATTAAAATTCATCCAAGTATGAGTTGGGATAGATGGATCCAAGAAATAATTAAAAGTCGAAGTTTAACATCAGTTTCGTATTTGGATGGAAAATAAAAGGTAGCCAAGAGTTATTTGGCTAACATGTGTTCATATCATAATTAATCATGCATAGTGGTTACAGTGAAGAGCACATGAAGATTAAGGAATCCAGAAGAATGTAAGACTTCTGGGATAAACAATGAAACGTGATACAAGAAGAAAGAATTTGTTGCAATTACTGTAGCAGCAAGTATTTTACGGATTTTGGGACAACCATAAAGTGAGAATTCTTGCATGTTTGCAAGTGTTGCTAATAATGTTCCTGCACATGGAAGGAAGCAACAAAAAGTTGGAATGTTCAATTATAAGGCTGATAAAGAAGCATGAGAACTTCTATTGTCATCAGCTAATCATGTAGCATTAAACTTGTTTAATGGTAGCCATGCATGTAAGTATTATTGTTTCGAAATTATGTTGTATAATTGCCAAAGGGAAATATAGGTAAGAATTTCCCCAAATTGAATTTTATACTACGTTGTATGGTATTGTTTAAGTGCATTGACAAGATTAAGTTACCACTAGGTGTAGTAAAGGCTAGAGGCCTGTTATAGTTATCAAATCTTTTATCTTTTGAATGAACACGCTGACATAGTAGCATGTCATGTTAATTTGGTTATGAGACAATAACCAAAGAAAAATAAAAGAGAAGAACTTGTTATAGGAATAATGCTAAGAAAGCTAGTCATGTATGAGACCAGGACATGGTTGGATATGGAAAGGTATGGTTATAGAAAGGTTATGTGCCACACAAATACCCAATGAGCTTCCTACCTTTAAAGAAAACTTGGAATGCAACTTTTTTGCTAACACTAATAAACACTACAGAATTGTATTCTTGGTGTAGTGTCTAGGTCGAAAAGGAAGGCATCCAAGTAATTGTGAAGACAATGGGAAGTGTATGGAAATGTGTCAAGACATTGGCCAAATTTCCAATTTATGGATGGTGAGATGCATAACTTAGATAAATCTCATTCTGAAAATCAATGCAAAAGTGCATTGAATAAATAGGCATTGAGATTTACACTCATGCCTAGTAAGTGGCAGAGTTTCACTCATACATGATGGAATTGTACACTTAAATGCATTTTGTTGAAGGAATTTTGTGAGTGCATGTATATATGTTTTTTCATGGAAATAATTATACTAATGGTTGAAATGTTGCTAACTCAAGAAGTTGAGAACATTTGAGGAATTGTTAAACATTGCAATAGGAAAGTTGCAAGTGAGGTAGTCACAGGAATAGTGACTATAGAAAATTTCATGTTCAGAAAATTGAAGAAGTGAACTTACTATTGTTAATTATCAACATGCATATGCATAGAATGATGAGTCATTCTATTTGGTTAAATTGTTTGGTAATTTTGATTGAATTGCTAGGTGCATGCAATTCTAAGATCATTTCATAAGGTGTTGTACATGTTGAATTATGATGTATAGAAAATATTGACAATCTTTTGGTTGTATGCAATATATAATCATTGCGGGAAAAGCGGTATTTAGCACGGTGCTTACTAAAATCCAAAAGGAAAATTACATCCTATTATTGCAACAACAATGAAAAATTATGAAATAGAAATTTCATATTTTGGGAAAAGTCAAATTCCTTATGAAATTAATTTGATTTCTAAAATGGAATTTTTATAATGCTCTCTCATGATAAATGCATGTTTATCATGCAGATGAGATGATAATGATTAAAGTTGGAACTCGTGGAGACACGGTGCTCTGAGACTTCTTATCCGGCCTATGTTGGATCCCTGGAAGGGAAGTTGAGTAGCCGATGAACTGTTGGATAGTGGAGGTGCATACTACCTTGGGTTGTACAGGCATGTGGGGAATAGAGACCATTGGTTGGAGTGTTGATGAGGTTTGGTACCTTAGCCTAGACTATGAAGATATTGATTGTGGGTCGTGGTTATATTGGGAAGTCATTGCCCTGATGGAATCATAGCCATGATCGAGAGTGGTATGCTGTTGAGAGTTCATTAGCAGTGAGATCTAAGGTTGGTGGAACGTCATGGATCTACAACCAGATGCTTCTTCAATGAAGCTTAATTGGAGCATGTAATAAGGAACAATGAGTTGATTTATTTCCTGGAGTAGATCTATGGAATACATAAATTGACTTCAAGCTATAGTATGAGTACTAGAAGTGGTGCTGGAAAGTAGAGCACCAGATGGATAACAATCTTTCAATAGCTAAAGATTGGATATTTTAAAGAATTTGAATGGTACATGGTATATAATGCACTGAGGATTTTTGAAAATTTTGTTGTACATGGGTACAAGATGCACTGAGGACAATGCATAAATAAGGGGAGGGGATTGTAATATCCCTAGGTCAAACCCCAATTGTAAATGTAATAATGTATTGAAGTTGGTGATATGTTTTATATATTTTTGACATGCATCTTCCATGGTGTAGTGCACGCATTTATTGCACAGTAAAATGATGAAATGGGCACATTCCAGGATATCGCGCACAACAACTTAAGTGCACGCGATATTTAGACCAGGGAGCCTTTATGTATATGTTGTGCTTTATAGTATGGTGAGCTAGTTATTATAAGCTAGGAGGCTTATGTTTTGAATTAGGCCGCAGAGCCTAGATGTTAAAGGCCAGTGCGCCTACTTTTGTATATGTCTCAGAATTAATATAAAATACATCGTTGTGCACAGACCGACCACAATAAAAGAGTACGGAGGACTAAACTCCACTACTTAGGGAAAGGGAAGGGATAAAAGTTAAGGAAAAGGGGCTAAGCTAGGGAGATTAAGCCAAAAAGGAATATTATGTTAATATTTCTTAAAATTTAAAGTATGGATAATTATTTTATCCTAAGTTCCAAAGTTGGGGACAAGTGGGCCAAAGTAGCTCCCAACATGACAAGTGTCAAGTTGGGGACATGCTTACATATTGTTGGGACATAGTTCATTCTCCCATCTTTCCATCATTCTTCCCATCATTCCTTCCATCATTCTATCATCCAGTCAATCATCCATGAGCATGAACACAACCATTGATCTATCCTTCGTATCTTCATGGATGTACCTAAACCTGTATCCATAGTCATTTTGTGTTCGGGTAGCTAGTTAGCTTGGGAGCTCGAATGAAGAAGCGGTTTGTTAGGCCCGTGGGATATCAAAGAGGCAGGTTGTCAGGCCCGTGAGAAATTCTCTAAGTGAGAGAATTGTTGGGGATTCATTTCCTGAAGGTGTTGAACTACAACTACAGTGCTCTAAGACTTCCTGTTCGGCTTGTTGTTGAAGCCCTGGAAGGGAAGTGGGGCAGTCGAAGGACTGTTGAGCAGAGAAGGGGAACACTTCCTAGGGTAGGAAAAACATGTGGGGAATAAGGTACTGTAGGCTATTAGTTTGAGTTAGCACTTGAGACAGAGTCTTTCCTGTTGTCCATGAGCCATTAGCCTGGTTAGGAATCCCTTTACCCGGGTGGATTTTAGTCCCAGCTCAGGGGTGACCCACTGCTGAGAATGATGAGAAGTGTGGTCTAAGGTTGGGAGGTTCGTGGAAGGTATGCATGCAGTTTTTTATATCCTTACCAAGAAAAGTGTCAACTGTGTGATTAATTTACATGCCGCATTGTTATTTACATGTTTATTTTTATGGGTTTAGCCTATGTGTGGTTAAAACTGTCTATATATTTATGGGTATTTCCTGTATATGCTGCATGTATACGTTTAATATTATTTCAATGCGAATTCATGCATTTACATATGTATTTGACTGTTTACGTTTTATACATATATTTCCGCAAGAGTTATGTATGTATATATTTTTTTATTTGCATGCAGTTAGAAAATTGTATGTGTCATGGCTCAGTTGGATACTGGGTATGTTACAGTATGTTCCGTAGAGAGAATGGAAGAGTTCTCTGGCATAGCATGGCCTAGAATGGATGGTCAGGGATGTTACAAATTGGTATCCGAGCTAAGTAAAGCGTCTGAGTAGTGGCATTGCCCGGCCTGTTGGTGGCTGGGGATATTACATCTTGTTCCTTCCTCTTCCCTGTCTTCCTCTTTTACTTCTCTCTTCTTTCATGGTCGTCTTGATATTATTTATCCTATGCCTTTTATTTTTTCATCATCTCTTCTTGTTGTTCTCTATCCAAACTTCCTTCCCAATAGTCCCCAAACACTCACTTGTCGCTCATCCCGAGCCACGTAGTCATGTTGTCTCGTGTTCTTCCATGCTTCAATGAATTTCTGGAGGATATCCTTTGTTGCATGTACTACTGCTATGAATTCAACCTCCTTTTTTACAATTTCATCCAATGTCTTCATTGTTAATCTATTTAATTTGGCCTCGGTGTCTTGCACTGCTAATGGCATGCTAGTTTGTGCGATAGCTAGTTCCTCTAGTACCCTGAGTGCCTCATTGTGTCATGGTCGCAACTCTTGTGCGATCCTTTGTTGTTATTCTTTTAGTTGTTCCACTGCAAGGTATAGTTTCCTGTTAATCAGGACTTTCTCCATTCTTTCATTTGGTGGAGGTTATTTGCGCACTTCGTGGCATGAATCGCTTTTTCCTGCGCAACCCTTATTTTCCCGTCTAGTGATTGCAGCTCTGGGGTGTTTTTCTTCTCTATCCACATGTGTGTTCCTTCCTTACATATATTTATACACTCTTTTTCCAAGATTTTAACATTCTCCACCACTGTCTGCACAATCCTTTCCCTTTGCACTCTTTCTTCCAATGGTGTCCCTGGTGTTACGTTTGACTCCAACTCTGCATCCTTCCTTTGAAGTCCTTTAATGACCTCTCTAATATTTATGAATTGTTCTTCTATCATGGATTCTACCACCATTGGTACTTTTAGTACTTCCTTATATAATTTCTATACCACTGCTTGAACTCTCTGCACCAATTGCTCGGCTTACTCCTTTTCCTTCCTTATTTCCTCGGCCTTTTCCTCTTCTTTGTTCTTTTCCTACCCAACTTTCTCGACTTTCTCTTCTTCTTCAATATTTCCTTGTGTGGATTTCTTGGGATTCTCTTCTACTTCAAACTTCTCCCTCTTAGCTTCCTCTGCCTCATTGTCTATTTTTTTTTTTCCTTTTATGTGTTCTCGGATTGTCATTCTGTGACACACTTTTCCTATAGCACCTTGTTATATTACTTCTGCAATTCCTCTTTCTCAGCCTCCACCTTTGTTATTTCTATGGCTGCAGTATCTACACGAATGCATAATTCCTGCGTAATCCATGTATGTAAGCTCTACAACACTTATGTACTCATCTGGGATACGACTAATTCCACGTGACTTAGTCCATGTAACTACTGTTGACTCTCGGGATTAGGTAGCCTGACTATCCCTACTGGCACTTTGATCACTCTGCACAGTGCTATCGCCTAAACCAACCCTATTTTCTATGTCACTTATGTCAAAATTGTTTTTTCTATGCCTAGTCCTTGCACGAGTGTTAATAGCATTGTCTATAGGGTCTTTTGGATTACCCCTAGTTTTTCATGTATTAATTCTTGTTTCTTGGTCAATCCATCGACTACCTCTTCTTCTAACCTGTGTTGCATCCTACTTCTTTATGTGTCCATCATCTGCTGGAGTTATACCAACTGATCCTGCATCTCCTTGTGGTGTGCTTCTTGCTTCTTAGTTTCTTTCTTCCAAATCTCCTCTACGGTCATTTATTTGTTGGCCAATTTGATCCATGTCTCCTTCAGTTAAAATGTAGAATGAACATGGTGGTATTTGTGCCATAGTTTTCTTGTGCACTCTCCCTGCTTTTGTTTCTTCTGTGTCCTTTATTTTTGTGCCTTTCTTCAAGGATTTTTATGTGTCATGTAAGACCCTTGTTCCTATTGATTTATATTTTACTTATGTATCCCCTAGATATTAGAAATTGTTCTCTCATTCCTCCTCTTCATCTGATGGTTCTTCCCTACCTGCAAGGTTATTTCTCTCCTCCTCCTAGGTCTAACCCTGGCCATGGGTGCCCTTGTTCATCTCCTTGTACCAGTCTATAAGTTTTGGTTCCACTTTCTCTATTGTCACCATGTAGTTCATTTGTGTCCATTGTTGTGTTGTGTCCTACACAAATTTTACATACATATGGTGCATGTCAGCTCTAAACTACATGATGCCTTCATATGCTACTATTGTTTCTATTGGAATGCATGGTGTTTTTATTACTATCTGTGTGATATAGTATAAGTAGTTAAAGAATACAGTGTTCGTCTCAGTTTGTCTCGTCTTCATTGTTGTGTGACATATGTTTGTATACTTGTGAGATATGGTTTGACTGCCTGATCTATGCACAGACTAGGAATACATTGCTTCTCACCATATGAATAGTGAAACCACTATTAAAAACCACACATAATGGAAGCCGGTGCCCTTTTCTTGGGCCTCTGTGAAATCTTGTAAAAACCGGGTCCTAAGAAAATTGACCCAGTTCATCTCGATCCCTTCTACACATTTCTTTGCGATGACAATTACTGTGGTTGATACTTCGTCTCTACGACATTTGCATTGTATTTTTCATGCTAGTAATTGTGTTTCAAACCTTACCATTTTATTACTGATTTCTTGGACATCTAGTCCCCTCTTTCCCCTTACTGTGTCGAATTTGTCTTTCATTTCCTTTGAAAGTGCTTGTTTGATGCATGTTTACCTCATTGTTCGTGATGCCATAGATCCATGCAACATTTTTTTGTTACGACCTTTCCTCTAAGTGAGTGATCTCTGATCGTTCTCATATCTCAACGGATGTTGGCCCCTTTAGTGAATTCACCCATTGATAATCATTGTTAGTTGTAGTCTTGGCATTCACATGCTAATTTGCAGTCTTATCTTGTTGTACTCCTCATACAGGTTGTCATGTTGGCGAATTGTTTGACATGTTCTGGCTTGATTCTATGAGGTATGTAAATATTTTTGTGCACCTTCACTAATAATGAACTGTCTTCATAGTGGTTCTACCATACCCTGAGTAGTAAGTCAATTGCATGTTAACAATATCGGTCATCCTTGGTTCCTTCGTCATGTTAATGATATTGTTCATCCTTGGTTCCCTCGTCGTATGGGGTTGTTATGTTGCCATTTAAGTTTTTTAGTTTCGTCGACTTTTCACACAAATTTTCAATTTATGGAGATGTTCCTTCCGCTTAACTTGTTATGACGTGTCATGATTATTTATCTTTTTTTATTTTTTATTGCGTCATTCATCCTTCCTTGCATAGGTATTCTATTTCTTCGTGTCTTTTTCCTCATTTTGTCTCCTTGTCTCATGGGCCTACATCATCAACTGAGCCTGTCCTATCTTGCACCATCATGGGAATTCTCCTTATTCGTCTATAACTATTGTTTCCTTCTTCTTCATACATGACAACTATCACGCCATGTGGCAGGGTGTCATTACTACCTCCTCCTTGACCATTTTTGCATTGGGTTTCCTTGGTTGGAAAAGTTACCCCTCCCCACGCAGTTTCCATTATCAGTATATCTACACGCGGACTCTGTTTTAATGGTTTATCATCAGGCTTAAGATGGATTCTCATTTCACCTAGCTCACCAGTAATTCGAATATTTTTTCGATGGTTTTGTCATCCCAATAGTCTCCTATCTGCGCCAACTTCGGATTTAACTATGTTCCAATATTAAATTTCTGTGCCTTGATTAGCTATGCATATGTTGTGGATTCCATATATGGGCCCTATACTAGTTGTTCTCCCTCTGTTTCATGTACTTGGATGTTGTGAGGATCATTATCGTCCTAATCCTCTTGCGTCACATTATAAAATTCAAGTAATTTATGGATTTTCATAGAAAAATTATGTGCGCTGCATATCGATATTACTTCTATATGTTCTTCTTCATTGCATATCGATCTTACTTCCCTATTTTCTTATTCATTGAATATTTTGTGTTTGATTTCTTGAAGTGTTGTATATATCGAGGGTGAATTATGTTTAAATTTAAATGTTGCTTTGAACCTTTGACTTATGTAACCCCACTATGTTGTGCCTTTATGCACTTCCATCTCTAAATACCCATTTTTCGGTATTTTCTTAAGAGTATAAATGAACCTGTGCATCCATTCCTCCTTGGGAACTGCATTCTACTAGTTTTCACACTACGCAATATGCTCTACTAGGTTTCCTTCACTGGTATATTTCTGTGTCATGTCTCCTTCTTCGGTATTAAATATTATCTATATTAGTCTCCTGCATTATTGCCTATCATCCATGGTCCCTTTGTGTGTCTCCCACCATCTTGAAGGCATGTCTTTCAATACAATATCCAGTGCTAGCAGCCTTTGTTTCTTCAATACCTATCCATCAATTTTTTTTGCGGATGTTTTTATATTTTTAAAGCCTTCATACTTAGGTGGGTTGCACAATTATATTCCAATCCACATTATATACCTTGTCATGTGTTTGCATCGTCGAGATGAGATTTCATGCATCCTATGCTACTAGTTTTCCATGCCTTCTTCTGAGTCTCATGTACACAAACTGATAAATGTCCAACTCGGTGCTCCATCTGCAGCGAGGTTAACATAATAATTTATATTTGTCATCATATTGTACAGGTGATCGATTTCATCACCTCGCGCTGATTCTATGTACCACCTTCATTATTTTGGGTCTAAGGGTGTAGTCACTTTCAGGTATTTGACTTCAAATATCATATCACACATTTTCAAGTTGATAATGGCTTGGTTATCAAAGTCCCATTCTAGACTGATTAATGCTATATATGGTTGGTTTTCATACACAATCTCAATAACTTCAAAATCTGCAACATTGTTCACTCCATCTATGTTCACAAGTATTCTTGTTAATCTACCAATATGTACTATTTTGTATTGATTTTCTAGTCTTAATTGGATGGGTGATTATGATAACTTTGGTTTCCCCATCATCTCCCATGTCTACTTAGGTATCACGTTCACGTCATACCCTAATTCCAATATCACATTGTCTATGTCATATTCCCCAATCTATGCATTGAACCTGGATTCTTCGTTGGTTCTTTTATTGCGCAGTAGTTGATTCACTACTTTTCTTTCAGTAGGGGTTTCATTTCCTTGAGCACAATGATCGATAATAGATCATAATGTATGCAATTCCTTTTTAGCTTCAACCAACTCGAGGTAAATTTGCAAAAAAATTCCTAAGGTGCTTACCTTCTCCAGTGATTCTTTGGTCATGACCTGGTCCTCAGTGCGGTGCACATCCTCCATAGGTCGTATTGTTGATGTGGATGTTTTCCATTCCTTTCGCACAATTTCTTTCCTTGATTTTTTACAGGTATCCTTCTCTTCCTGTGGGTCAAATGCTCGTGTAGGTAATTCTTATTTCTTTACCCATTTCTCAACCATTTTCTTTGTGTTGGTTGCATCCATCCCTGTTTTTGTTCCTCCACATGTAACGACTGTTATTTTGGTCCCTTAGTCCTGTATTTTGGTGGATATATTTAGAATATTTGGGTTCTGGTTTCGATTCCCTCTGGCCTTCCATTTTTCTAGTAGTTGTGGGTATTCTTCTATCACATGTTCTAGTGCCTAAAAGTAAGTACATGTTGTGCAGGGATTTTGGCAATCATGTGCTAAGTGTCTTGGTTGGTTATAAGTTATAACATACTATGGGGCCTCTTCCTCCTCTCCCCCTACCGAATCCTCCTCCTTTTCCTTTGTTTACTCCTCTTGGAGTACTACACTTCCCTCCTCCTTTTGGCGAATCATTCTCCTCTTGAATCATGTACATGTATGTTGTGCACTCCCTCATTAGATCAAATGCATGACAATATTTGTCTTGATGTCCCACTGATTTGAAAAATATAAAGAATAAGATTCATGGGGTATGCTGATATATTTGTAATAGCTGGCACTCATGGGGGTTATGTCCCCACGTCTTGCATATCTCTTAGTATCCTCCTCCTGGTAGTGGGTTTGGTTCTCTAGGTTCTAAATACTATGCAAAGGATGGACATGCATCTTTGTGGTGACCTTCAGTCCTACATTTGGTAAACCATATATGTTCCTATTTCTCTTTCCCCTTTGTAATTTCTACCAACAAAATTTTTAATTCAACTAGTTGGTTCTGTATCTGCGTCATTCCGCTATTGTCTCCGACCAGAGACACTTCCAATTTCATAGAAATTTCCAGTTCCTTAGACTGGGACATAACCTTTTGTTGTATTAAAGGACTACAGATGTGAGGTAACAAGATTGCAATGAACCACTATCTATGTAGTTGATTGGTTATTTGAAATGTTAACCTCCCCATCAAATATTTGAACCTCTAATAGAACTCCCATACTAACTCAGTCTATACTTTCTTGATCTGTTTGAGCTTAGTGATGTACTGCGACCAAAACATTCATTTCTTAAATTCTTTTAACAATACTTGTGTGATCTCTAATAATGTCCTTGTTTAACTCACTGGCATAGTAATTTGGAGCTTCATGTACCAAACTAGAACACGTCCTCAAAATGTTGTTCCTAGATGCACAATATTTGTTCCATCATCATGGACATTATTTGCAGCCCATATGGTTTTACATATGAATAGATGTTTTCCTGTATATTCAAATACAATTCTTTTGAACTCTTGTAATCTAAATGTATTATCTACTCCTTCCATGTTTCTAGGTTTAGGACCCCTTCCTGGTCATGATGGTTGAGTCTGACTACCTGTATCACTACCACTACTCTAGCTACTTCTACTCTGACTTCCTTTACTGATTATAAGTTCTTTGGAAATATCTTTGAATGTTGTCTCTGATTCAGGTGACGCACACGAGATTGTTGTTTCAAACCAGGACTTGGCTCAAACAAGACTTATTGGTTCTTCTATGACTAGAATGAACTGAATATATTCCACTTCTCCCTCTAAATGTTGTACTTCTATGATGTGAATGTTTGTGCGATGTTCTGGGAAGCCACTGTGCTTCTCTTTCTCCCCAGCCATAGTTCTCAACTTATTGTACCTTATCCCACTGCGCAAGACTCCAAATTCATATTCTCCTTCTGATATTCCTTCTTCTTTCTCTTTCATTCTTAGTATCTCTTTCCTCTATCCATTTTCCTACCCTCGGATCAGCTCCTGGTTTGAAAACCCCATTCCCTCCATTTGTGTAAAGTTCTTTAGTTATCGAGATCCATCGTAATCACTTATTTATAACATAGAAACATTTTTATCAAGGTAACTAACGACCTTATGTGATGCAGGAGCATCGCTCCAAGCCAGCTACACACCAGCCAGCCAGCACATTAAGCACGCATTCAATGGAAGGAGAGAGGCGCAGCCCTCTCATTTTTCAAATTTTGAAAATGTATTAAATGTTTGTAAGGCCGGTAGAGCCAAGTCGTGCCTTTGAGCATGTTGTAGTTAGAGTCGCCTTAATGGCTAACATGTTGATGGGGATCTAGATCCAATTCGGATTAGATGTCCCATTCAATGTAATTCAATGTAATTTAATGAGAGTTGGTGAGATGGAGGAAAGAGCTCGAGGAGCCCCCTTTTTGTAAAAAGATCCTTTGTATCTGTAGGTAATTAGTCTATAGAGAGGTAGAGAATAATAGAGAGAATGGGGAGAAGAGAGGAAGTCGAGACTCTATTACAGTCCGAGCTCAAACACATTGTAATTAGACATTGATGTTAATACAATCAGAGTAGTTTTTCCTACATATGTGTTTTCTATTTGTTTATGATATGTTGTAGATGTGTGTTAGTTTGCATTTGTAGGTTACATACATAAATTGTTGTCTATTGGGTTCTTTGATTTTAGCTTTGGATTCTTTGTGGTTTCATGCAAGAGTGCATGACAGAGTACTGCGGTCCCTGAAAATCAGTGCACCTCTTAATTCTACGGAATTTAGACAAGGACGTGCTAGGAGGGTGCACCAGAGGAAGTCATTGACTCAAGGAGGAAGCCTCAAGCTTGTTGAACACCTTGAAGGAAGAACTGTGTAGAGGAGGGCACAGGGAAGACATAACTTCTAAGAATTCTTGGAAAATCTGCCAGGAGGGCATTGAGCATGTGCATAGAGTGCACAGGAAGGACTCTGTTTTGAGTTCAGAGAGAAGAAGTGTTAAGAGGGAAGACATAATTTCTGAGAATTCTCTGAGATTCTTCCAAGAGGGAATTGAGTGGATACATAGGGTGCACAGAAGGAGAACTCTATTTCGAGTTCAGTGAGAAGATAGAGTCACTAAAGATTCTATATAAGCTCTGCTAGGAGGGCATCGAGCGAGTGAAAGGAGTGCGCCGAGAAGAACTCTCTTTCAAGTTCTGAGATAAGAGAGGTGTCATAGGAGGAGACATTCATAGGGTTACTGAATACCCTGTAGGCTCTGCAAGGTGTGCATCTAGTAGAAGGACGCCAAGAGGGGGTGAGGCATTTCTTTCCAAGAAACAACCTCGAATCTGAGTTATTCAAAATCTCAGGGGCACCAGAAATGTGCAAGAGTGGACTTGTTCTAAGTCCATAATATCACAAGAGAAAGCACAAGAAGAATGCGCACAGAGAAAACCTTTTGAGGTTTATGAGCGAACAAAGATCAAGAGGGGAAGTGTTTCTATAACGCGTAGGAGATTAGATCTGGGCCATCAGATCTAGCACCAAGGACCCTGAGTCGTCAGATCCAGAAAAGGTGCGTGAGGTTTAAACCTTGTAACAGTAGAAGAAAGAGGACTCATCAAAGTCCCGAAAGCATCAGGACCGTCCATTTCAGAGGACAGGTGGCAGCGATCTGGACCATCTCGCGAATTCGAGTATCGCGAGCGGGGAGGCAAATTTCTTTACGTTTCAAACCCACAAGTCACGAGATCATGATTCGACCTAAACCATCGATCGAGGAGGAAAGAGAGTCGTGAGATTTGACGCCTCGCTACATCGTGTATCGGGGTTTTGGAGGGTGAAGGAGTCGCACCTTGAACGCTAAAGTCGCGAAGTGTCGAGCACTGAGGGATTGTGCGAACATGTGGCACATCCGTTAGGTGGGGACCGCATGGTTGATAGGTGGCACAAACATAGATCACACAGGAAAGGCGAAAGTAGGTGACAGATGGCATACACATGTCACCTTGGAAGGGGTCAACCCATCACTGACTTATCGTGCTTCAGGGGTTCGCAAAGGAGGAGCACGAGGGTTCAACACTCCAAATCGTGAAGTCGTGAGTTGCGAGTAGTGCTAGCAGTTAGCCCTAGCCAGTGGTTATGTGTAGAAGGTGCTAACAAGGAGGAGCCATACCCGTATTGCATTCTTAGGTATCAATGTTTAGAGCAAGAAGAGTCGAGGGTCTTCGACTCACAAAATCACAAGTTGCGAGAGGGGCTTGCAGTAAGGATTGATTGTGGTCACATAGGGATGTAAGGCTCGCACCTGGTGTCAATTTGTGTAGGGAAGGTTTTCATGGTGGACCTATGGATTGTGTAATTTGAGGTTCCAATAGGGATCCGAGGGAGCCACTTCGGCTTGAGGAGAATTTAGAATGATTCTGAGTGGATCTCAGCTCGAGGGCAGGGGTCTGCATCAAGTTGGTATCAGAGCCTGATTTTGTTTGTATATTTCAGGCAGAGGGAGCTAGGGGAAAATAAGTAGTATGATATGCACCAGAGTGGTATCAGAGCCACTTTTTGTCTGTAGACAGCAGGCAGAGGGAGGTAGAGTAGATAAAGAAAGATTTTTGCAGGGTGAGCAACAATGGTAGAAAGCCAGGTGGGATAAGCCAAAAGGACCAGTCACGTTCTTGAGAAAGAAAATGGCTACTAAAGGCAATGAGCATGGTGGAAGAGGAGACCACCAACAAATGAGTAAAGCTGAGATTGACAAATAACTCACTGAGATAAGAGCGAGAATGGAAGAGCTTTCTCTGCGGATGCAGCAGGATGAAAATCTGCATTGGGTATATGAATGGACCATAAAGAAGAAAGAAAAGTGTACAGTCAAGGAATTGTTGGCTAGAAAATAGTGACAAGAGTTGAGGAAGTGGCTAAGGTATGTTGAAAACCTCAGTGACATAGAGTTGGTTTGCATCTGTGAGCCAGAAGTTGGAGAAACTCTCAGTGATGACGAAGAGAGATTAGTTTCAGGTCTCATGAACTGCCAGGAGGGCAGAGATGAATTTTCCAATTGGCAGGTGGGAAATGAGATGAGACCATTGGAGGATATCATAGACTGTCAGGAGGACAGCATTGGAAATTTATATTTCCAGGTGGGCAATAGTATGAGATTAGCAGGGGATCTCATAGACTGCAAAGTGGGCAACAGAAAATTCCCAAATTGCCAGGTGGGCAGGGGAAAGGAGATGAGACTGTCTGAGAGTCTCACGGACTCTGTTAAGAGTTCATGTTAGCAAGGAGTGCTGATAGGAGAAGAGTCGTGTGGTTTTGCAGACCATGTGAATGAAGATGATGACAAGTTAAAAACTTTCACCATCCAGGAGGAGGATTAGAAGATCATTCTGATGATTGGGGGAATTCGGGTATTCCTGCCACATAGCCTAGTTGAGGCCAGCGAAGGTGTTGTAGATGAAACAATAGCAAGAGGACAGCCAACAAAGATTGTCAAAGAAGAGGAAGAAATGGAGCAAACACTGATGTTTTCCCAAGGAGCAGAAGATGAGCATTCAACAGAATGGCTCAAAATTTTCAGCCAGGAAGTTGAACGGGAGATCATTGTAGTACTGGAAGCTGCAAAAGAAGGAGAAGAAGAAGAAGAAGAGGAAGCGGATAGCATAGACTTTGTTGGTCTGTGTGAAGAATTGGAAGCCCTGGAGAGAAGGGTGATGGTGAGAAATTTGCACATCCAATAGGCTAAGTTGGAAGAAGATAAAGGAGCATACCAGCCTGGGGAGCAGCTGGAAGAAGACATGGAAAAAAAAGATCTGTCAGAAGGTAAAGGGACTGCAGAATTTGAGTCTGCAGCGGAGTGGCCACTCAGTTCCACAAAGAGAGATAAAGATAATAGGGGAGATCGAGTAGATCTGATCATTGAGAAGACAGAAGTGCGACAGAGAAGACTGCATACAAAGAACCAGTCATTGGAGTAGCTAGATGAGGTGATTGAGGAGATCAAGAGGCTGATGTTGAGGTCAGCAAAGGGAAACTGAGTAGAGGAGAACCTACCATAGCAGCAGGGAAACAAAAGCAACAACAACAGTGAAGCGATGGAGTGGATGGACAACTCCAAATAACTGTTTGGGATCCAGGCGGATTTCAACAACGATGCTGGGAAGCTCATGAACTTTTCACAACAGAGGAGTGTGATGCAGGAGCATCACTCCAAGCCAGCTACGCACTAGCCAACCAACACATCAAGCGTGCATTCAATGGAAGGAGAGAGGCGCAACCCTCTGATTTTTCAAATTTTGAAAATGTATTAAATGTTTGTAAGGCTGGTAGAGCCAAGTCGTGCCTTTGAGCATGTTGTAGTTAGAGTCACCTTAATGGCTGACATGTTGATGGGGATCTACATCCAATTCGGATTAGATGTCCCATTCAATGTAATTCAATGTAATTTAATGAGAGTTAGTGAGATGGAGGGAAGAGCTCGATGTTGTCATGTTTTATGGGCAGTGTATGCTTGTCATTGATGGCAAGTACAATAGCGACGATGGCTTGAGTACAAGAAGGATGTGCCAGGCGGGCTCCAGAAGTCTTTTGGGAAGATGATGTAGAGCAAGCTCAATAAGATCAGAGTATGCAACGATGGATCTCATTGAGATTTCCCGATGAACATTGGATCTAAGCCAGAGGTCGGGTCAGCATTGGATCCAGGAGAACCTACACGCTCTTTAACGAGCAAGGTAAAATGCGAAAACCTGAAATCATGAAACAGGTGCATAGCTCGAAGTTTCGGCTACCATAGTTTTGGATACCAGGAGATATAGAGGTCACAGACTCTCATCATCAGGAGTCCCGAAGTGCCGAAATGTGAAATCTCGAAAACCCGAAACAGGCGCATCACTCGAAGTTTCGGCTACTAGAGTTTCAGATATTAGGAGATAGATAGGTCATGGACTCTTGTCATCATGAGTCCCAAAGTGCCGAAATGTGAAATCCCAAAAACCCAAAACAAGCGCACCACTCAAAGTATTAAATACTACGATTTTGGTTACCGGGAGATGGAGATGTCAGAGACTCTCATCAACAGGAGTGTCGAAATCGCGAAATGTGAAATGGTGAAATGATCTGAGCTGTTGGTTCGAGGAGATCGTGAACGTTGATCCGACTCCATTTTGAAGTATTGGATACCAGGATTTCAGATACTGGGAGATGGAAATAACAAAGACTCTCATCATAAAGAGTCCCGAAGTCGCAAAACCTGAAGTCGTGAAATGTTAAAGACTCCATACCGGAGTTTTGGATACCAGGAGTAGGAGGAGTCAAGAGTGAAGACTCTTCATCACAGGAGTCCTGAAATCGTGAAACCCGAAGTCGCGAAATGTCACAGACTACATACCGGAGGTTCAGATACAGGGAGTTGGAGATGTCGAAATCTTTCACCAAAGGAATACCGAAATACTGATTCGTCTAAATGAAAAACACTAGAGTATCGGACCATTGATCTGACTCCATTTCGGAGTTCTGGATACTGGGAGTTGAAGTGTAGAAACACTTCACCACCAAGAGTGATGAAATGCTGAAATACCAAAACACGAAATTGCGAAATGCAGTTTCGACTAAGGTTGAGGTCACAACCATTGGTCACATTGGTGGAAGATGGGGGAAGGAGTTAGTGAAGACAAGCTCCTTTTCGGAGTTTCGGGGGTCGGGAAATGGAGAGTAATAAATTCCTCCACCACAGTGATCCTGAAATGCCGAAGAGAGAAATCCCGAAATGAACGCAAGATTTAGAGAAGTTTATCCCACGGTGCAGATGAAACTGAAGAAGATCAGAGGGATACTATAGCACTTCTCATTGTAACTGCTAGAAACCACTGATGGTTCCTGCCAGAGGACTCAAAGATACTTTTGTGTGATTTCCAGAGGAATTGAAGGGTCACAAGGAATCTTCCAGTAGGAGAAAAGATGGTTCATGGAGGCTATTGACAGCTGGAAGAGCGTTGGAGCTGTTAAACTACGACAAATTGGTTGAGGTTGATGGAAATAGAAGATGAAGAATCTCAATTGCCTGTGATGTGAAGGAATTTGATCATGACACCCAGTGATGATGGACAAATGGGCTTAACAAACAGAGAAGCTGAAGAGTTACCATGAGGAAGAGGCAGATCACTCAACATGTAGAGGAAGCAGAACCATTGCATACAGAGTATGCACAAGGTGCACAGGTAGTATAAGAATGTGGAGAAAAGAAGAGATGGGAGTTGTTGCTGTTGGGAGTGATGCATGTGTGAAGAAGGAGGTGGAGTGCAGCAACTGAAATGGACAGAAGACAAAAGGTGCATTGAATGGGAATGGTGCAGAAAGCACAAGAGGTAGAAGAACAGAAAAGTGAAATGGATGAGTGCAAGAAGACAGGGAGGAAGACAGAGTAGAAAAATATTGCAGAACAGTGATGAGACTGGTAAGATATTGTTGAACACCATATCACTGTAATAAGTTCCAGTAATTTATATTCATAAACCAGGGTGGTAGGGAGGTGCAAGGGAGGACTGGTGTCCTCAGAGGTTCAAGTGAGTGCTTGAACATAGGGAGTTGTAGCTTCCTTATATTTGGTTCTAGAGAAACCAAGGAGTTGGTGCTTCCTTATAGTTGGTGCTAGAGAAACCAGAGAGTTGGTGCTTCCTTCTAGTTGGTGCTAGAGAAACCAGAGAGTTGGTTCTCTCAGGAAGTAGCAGCTTGCAAAATAGAGGTTGCAGCCTAATTATGAGTTGGTGCTCATATGTATGATAATGTAAAGAATGTAAAGATTACTTATCATATAAAGAAGAAGAGGTTTTTACCCCTTATGGGTTTCCTCAGGAAATATATGTCTCTGTGTATCTCATATGTGTGACTAATGTTGAATGTGTTATTACTTATTTCCCTGAATTATTGTGATTATCATTGATTGTTTTTAAAGAGTTAAAAAAAGCATAATTGTTTAAGCATGGTAACAACTAATTCACCCCCCCCCCTCTCAGTTGTCCAACAATTGGTATCAGAGCTGGACCCTTTTATCTAAAGGTAGATCCTAGTGCTTAAACATGTCAAGCCATGAAGGAAATTCAACCAATAAGGCCCCTCTATTCAATGGAACAAACTTTGCCTTCTATAAAGTTAGAATGAGAACCTAAATAATGGCTTTAGGTGCAGATGTTTGGGATGTGGTAGATACTGGTTATGTAAAGCCAGTTGTACTAGCTAATAAGGATGACAAACTAGAATTTACCTTCAACGCTAAGGCTATGAATGTTATCTTGAGTGGGCTTGGAGAAGAAGAATTCATAAAATTTATGCATCTAGGAACTGTCAAAGAAATGTGGGACAAACTCATTAACAATTATGAAGGTAATGAGAAGGTAAATGATGCCAAGATTCAAACCTACAGAATGAAGTTTGAACAACTGAAGATGAAATAAGATGAAACTATTGGAAAATACTTTCTGAGAGTAGAAGAAATGGTAAATGCAATGAAAGCACTTGGTGAAACAATTGAGGAACCTCCTTTAGTTCATAAAATATTGAGATCTCTCCGAGATAGGTTCAATCCGAAGGTCTCTGCTATAGAATAACTAAATGATCTAAAAACCTTGGAGTTTGATCAACTTCTAGGTACATTGAATGCATATGAAATGAGAATAGTTAAAGATAAACCCACCTCTAGAGAAGCATCATTTAAGGAAGACAAGAATGAGCATTCTGAGACCGATAAAATTGAAGCAAAAATTGTGAAGAGACTGAAGAAGGGATCAGGAAAATACAAAGGTAAACTGCCTTTCAAATGTTTCAACTGTGGTAGGATAGGTCATTTTGCAAATAAATGTCCCCACAAAGGAAAGGATCAAACATGTGATGATGAGGAGAAGTACAAACACATAAATTTTTTTAAAGGAAATAACTTTAAGAAGAAAAGTATTTGTGTAAACAATGATGATGATCCTTCAGATGATGAAGACAATGACTCATCTATTGAAGATAAACTAAATGACTTCATACTTATGGCCAAAGAGGATTATGATAATAATAGCACAGGGAGTGATGTTAATGAAGAAGAAGATGTAGTTGACATGGAAGGAGAACTGATCAGTGGACTGGAAGAGATTGACAGACTAAGAATGAAGAACAGAAAGAAAAAACAATTGTTGATACAGTTCGAGAAAGATAGTAAAGAACCCGATGAAGACCGTGTCCTACTGAAAGTAGACTTAGAAGAGGCAAAGAAAATCGAATACATTCTGAAACGACAGTTATCAGAAAATAAGGCAAGATGTGAAGCATTAGAACAAGAAGTAGTGAAAACTAGGAAAGAGATGGATAAGTTTCAAGCCTTGTATAATCAGAATTTGTCAAGTATAAAAGCTTCATAAGGATTAGCCACCATTCTGAATCAGCAAAGGAATCCAAAGCTAAAAACTGGTTTGGGTTATGAAGAGGGATCAAGTAGTGGCAAGCCAAGAAACGAATAACCCATAAAGTTTGTCAAATGTACAACCAATGACAACAACAAACCTGCAAAAACAAAGGAAGACAATCAACCGCCCAAGACGAGTAAAGAAAAAGGTGCCAGGACTGAATCTGTAGAACAAAGAAATAGTGCGCTCCTTGCTGAAAGATGTCATTAGCATGGAAGAAATCGATTTGCTCAAAGAAGAAAACCATTTCTCAGGTACAAAGAATTTTTCTATGGCTATTGGTTCTACTGTTCTAACTTTGGTCACAAAGCTGTAAATTGTTCCTTAAGACTTAGACATGAGAAATTAAGATCTCAAAGGAATAAATACTTGCCACAACAAAGAATGATGCATCCAAATAGAAAACCTTCACAGAGTGAAAATTGCCAAATTAAGTTAAGGGACATGCAACTAAGGAGGTCAAGAAATAATCAACAGTCAATGCGTAGACAATGATGCAACAATAATTTTGACCTATTGAACAATGAGATTGAATGCTACATCTGTCATAACTATGGACATAAATCTGTTGACTGTCAATTAAAGAACTATGAACCAAATTTGAATTCCCCTGCTGAAAATGTCAAGTTTTGGAAGAAGAAAGAAAGTGACAAGTGTGGATTAGTGTTGTTAGTTCAAAGAAAAACGAACCCTTGGTATATAGACAGTGGATTATCCAAACATATGACAGGAGACAAAGGTAATTTGTATCCCTAAGTGAAAGCAAATCAGGAAACGTAACCTTTGGAAATGATGCTGCAGGTAAAATAAAGGGCAAAGGGATGGTGAGCTTAAGTAATGGAAAAAGGAAATCCCAAGATGTTCTACTTGTAGATGGGCTGAAACATAATATTCTTGGTGTAAGTCAAATGTGTGACAGAGGATGTGAAGTGGTGATCACGTCCAAGGACTGCAAGATAAAATATGTAACCTTGGGACAAGTGGTGGCCAAAGGCATAAGGATAGAAAATAATGTATATGTGCTGAAAGAAAATAGAGAAGAATGTCATCTAAGCAAACATGATGAAAGTTGGTTATGGCATAAGAGAC